>MCJB01015751.1:137342-172751 GCA_002018475.1 Nicotiana obtusifolia | reverse complement strand
CCCCCCCCAAAAACCTAAAAAAAACACACACTTGCACAGAGTTTCCTCTGCAAGCCCTAAATACATGGGCAACCTTATACATATATTATATACAAACATCCGTAGCCAATACCCCACTAGACGGCCTACAACTACTTTATCTTGGGTATATGACACGCACCATTCACAGAGTGACACGTGCCAAAAGAGAGTGTGTGTGTGTGTGTGTGTATATTGTAAATCTCAGTTGTTATTTTGCACTTAATACATACCCCCCCCCCCCCCCGACTTGCACAGTTTTCCGTTGTGGCCTCTTAGATAACCATGACAAGAAACAATTCAACTGTTTCAGTGTTTATGCCTTCATATTGCAGACGAAGCACTAACGCTATAAGTCGTGCTTCTGCACAGTACATCTATCAATTTATCGCATTGCTTTCCCGACCTTGAATCCTGGATATTTACACACCAAGCTTGCCATGTGTCTATACCCAAACACAATCCCTTCAAATTCAATCTGTGACATACCTGAATTACTAAATATACTTATAATGCTATCCAACTTACAGAATACAGTTGAACAATCAAGTTTTACACCCAAAACAGCATATGTAACATTTAACCCTCTTAGAAAAAGAGTTTGTCATACCACATACTTCTAGATAAAGTCTAATTTCTGTTGACCAAATTTATTCACACAGTTTTCTATCCTTTCCATCCCAGCTCCTGCTAGTCCTACAGCCCCCGTGACTCCACTATTTCTTCTGTGAACCTTTCTGCTCAAGTTGACCATGCCCAAGAAAGAAACTCAACTTTTTGTAATTCAAAGAATTAAGTTAAAAGTGAATATTGTCTTTTGCATAAGGATAGTCAGCTTGGATGAATACTTATCAGTTTCACTTTACTCCATACATTGGAGAGGGTTATGAACGTAAACAGCCGGAGAGCTCATGAACATAAACCTCAAGAGAGTTTATGAAGTGCAAGGAGTAACTTGACCTGACCTCATAACTTGTACCATTTACCTCAGCATGCGAGTGGACATAGGACGTACCGCTAAAGTTCTAAACAGTTGTAATTCTTAAAAAGATGAATTTAGTGAATACCACTCTTGATATTCTCTATGAGCTCCAAACCACCAACAACATCAGCTCCTGCTTCTCGGGCTTCATCAGCAGCAGCTCCTTCAGCAAAAACAGCAATACGATATACCTGAGGAGGAAAATATTTAGTCAGAAAGCAAATCTAAAACAGCATATGATTATCTAACCTTAAAATTTCGTGAAGAATGCATTATACCTTGCCAAACCCATGAGGAACAGCTACTGTACCTTCAAGCTTCTGCAGATCAAAAGAAAGAACTATGAGATCGCACTAGCAAACTAATGGCATTGCTTAACACTCAGATCAAATTAGCTAAACTAGCAGACAACTATGGTCAAACCAAAGCGGAAAGAATATTGGAAATGTGCAATGACCATAACTTGCACTCTGCTTATGCCACCCGTGCAAGAGAACTTATATTTATACAGGCTTGCACTGACAATATTTCAGCTAAGGCAAGGAAAATTCACTCTTAATTAGGTGGCAGTAGTAGTATGATTCTATCAACAAAATCTGCTCCATACACTCACCAACAACAAAAGGATGTGAAGTCAGCAAATTCCTGATCAACTGTGATAAGGATAGAGAATGATGGAGCTCGCTTTATAATATTAAGGATTGGTCAATTGCCAAATCCATGATGAGTGCATGCAAAGCAAATTCTGGAGAGATGTCCCCAAACGTTCAGGAATTGACATTTAGGTTGAAAGGTTTAAGGCCCTCTTTACTCTCATGATTTATGAGCTTCTTCTTAGTACATAATTTTTTTCATTCAGCCGCAAAAAACAGTAGCACCCCATTGGTCCTGGGAGTTCTGTTGATAAATTCTGCTTATGAACCCCCCAAGTAAACTAAAATATACAATATCCATTCACCATGTGATGAATAAATTTAGACATATAAACCAATAACAATAGAAGTGGTAACAAGAAGTCTATCACCCTGTTCAAGTATCAATTTTACGACAAGCTTCGATAGTAAACTTAATGCGAGGATGAAAGCACACACCAGATCACTTCGGCGCATATCAGAAGTCAAAACAACATGAGCTTCCAAAGTTTCATCAAACTTCTTCTTGGCATTAGCCTGCATAATCACAAGAAACAAAATGAATCATGGCTCAGTCTGTAACCTCTAAAGAAACCACAACAAGAGAGAAAGACAAAGCACCAAGGAAAAGTAGACAAGCAAACCAACTCATGACAAGCTACAGCTAAGAGTCACTTCAATACATACTATAGACAGAAAGCAAAAGCAGACAAGCAAACCATCTCAGGGCAAGCTATGATTAAGAGTCATTTCAATTACATAATATGGACTTCGATCCATACTCACTATTTTTAACATGAACAGATGAATAAAAATATAATGAGAATCTAAGGGAAAATAACAGTTGGATTTTGAGCCATACATATGACTACACCTCTGTGATGGAAAATTTGAACCTGTCTCTATCCTTCAATGTGATATTATCTACAAACACTTGTCCTCAAGGAGGGGACCTAGCGGTTGAAGAGACGAAGTTACAACCTTGGGAACCAAGAGATGACACCACGTAAATCTTTCACTTGCCTAAGCCTTCATGGATAGAGTTACACGATACTAATGCAAAGTAATAGATAACCAGTGGATTAGCAGGTTCAGAATCAGATACCACTATCCTAAAATAACAAGACAAAAAAACCATTAAGAAATATGACTCTGGAGTGTGGTCTAGTAGTCAATGGAAGACAACGGTTTGAATCTAGCATAGACAAAAAAAATAGATGATCTCAGTACGTGTATTGGTGAAAGGATGCAGGTACATGGTGGAATAATTGAGATGCACAAAGACTGACTCAGACACCATCGGTGTCGGAAAAGATTATCTAGAATGCCTAGACCACTAAGTTATCTAGAATCACTTGGAAGCTTCCAAAATATCCTAACATGTGCATTGCTTAAACGTGTGATAGCAGCTTCTTATGGTGGAGGTTATGCAAGTATTGCTCATTATTAACCTAGAGAATATATTGGACCATTCCTATGGTCCATGTTGACTAATAAAAAATTCCTACACACCATGGTGAAGCAAGGTGGAAATATTACAATAGGATCATATAATGTAAAAGTAGTAAATCACTGATATCCAAGTGAAGCTGTGGGACATACCAACAAGGTGCTCCGAAGACTTTAACATTGCAAGCACATTTTCTTATGATGTTAATTTTTCATCAGTATGATGAGGAAAGCCGCATGTACAGCCTCTAGACCAAAAGATAGAGATTCTTACATTAAAACACTATCCACTATAGCAAGCGCCCAATCATCTACATTGACTAGGATAACATATCTACTCCAAATCAGTAATGTCCATGAATATCACAAGAAGGTTATTTCAGTTTGATTATGAGCTTAATGCACACATTTGTAGCTTATGGGAAGATTAGCCACATGAAACCTAAGTAAACTACAAGAATTTGCTTTTGGTTCAGTTCTTTCTTTTATTATTTCCTCATCTCCTTAAATCACGACTATCTTGAAATTTCCTTGTCCAGTTGAAAAGAAGTAATCAGACACAGCAAGTATGACGATGAAATTATACACTTCTAGATATTCTTTTCTCCATTTTAGAAATACAGCAAAAATGCAACTGTGGTAGCTATCAGGGCCAGAAAAACCTCCATTAGTTTTATGGATTTGACCAAATGGGTGTTGCTTTTAGGACTCCGCTAACACCTTATGAGAAATCAAAGTTTTATGGATTTTCACCATCATGAAAAAACAGATGTTCTTCTTGAAATTTAATTTTTTCTTTTTCTCCTAGGTAATGGTCTTGAAACTACAACAACTACAACATACCCAGTATAGTCCCACGAGTGCGGTCTGGGAAAGGTGTACGCAGACCTTACCCCTGCCTTTAGAAGGCAGAGAGTTTGTTTCGGGAAGACCCTCGGCTCAATAATTGTCTTGAAACTAAACCCTGAATAATGAATTGAAAGAGGGAAAAAACGATCTTTCTACTAACCGGAGAGAGTGAAATACTCCACAAGAAATTGCAATCCTACTTTTGGTTCAGACTATTAACGAGTATCCTATAACTGTTTTCTTCTTCTTCTTTCAATTCATGTTAACCAGTTACTCCCTACCCTCTTTCTTTTTTAGGATACCCCACAAAAATAACAATTTTATATGTTTAGAAACAATTTACTTTAAACTACTCATTTTACTCTTAATGAAATGATTTATAGTCACAAATAGAATGTTTTAGACCGCACGTTTCAAGTGCTTTAGTTCTTTCTTGAACTCCACCTTCAGTCAAACACCATAACATAAATTGGGACAACGGGAGTATATTTTATAACTTCACAAGGAGTCAAAAATTTATCAAATGCTAAAAGGAATTCATATAACCACCCTAACTAATTCCACAAAAAAGATCTGACCTTTACAAGGCGAATGGCCTCTTTAAGATCATAAACAGCCTTTTTATTCTTTTCATCATCACTCTTCGCGTTAACCAATGTGGGAAACGGAACCATTTCCTCTTCAACATTCAAAACTCTCCTCATTGCCGCCCTTTTTTGTGCCTCAATCCTTCTCTTCTCTCTCTCCAGCTCCTCATCACCCTTAGCTTCCACTCCCCCCTCCTCTTCAACCCGATCCTCAGGTAACGGAGCCACTCGGGTCGGGTAAGAAACCGGAGTTATTTTTGGTGTGTCCTTCAAATACCGGAGATCCTCCCGTGTCCACGTCTTACCATCGGCGTTAACAGGGTCTTTGATATTCGACTCGGGACCGGTAGAAGCTTGAGACGTGGTTTCTGTAGATGGGGTTTCCGTAGGATCCTTGGGTTTGTAGGAAACGGGTTGGACTGGAATCGGGTTTTCTGGGTATTCGGGTTGTGATTGGGATGATGAAGAGGAGAGAAATCGGTGGAAATGAGAGCGGAGAAGAGGAGAAAAGTGAGATGGGGTTTTGTAGGAGCAGTGACGGCGAGCTTGATGGAGCAGTTCGAAGGCCGCCATTGGAGTTTTTTGGTGCTTTTTCACAGTGAAGCTCAACTGATTGCGCTAATGGCTGCAAGATGGAAGGGGTTTTAGTTTTAGGGAAGACGAGGGTTATAGCATTTTTCAGCCACCTTTTTCTTTTTCCCTTTTTTCTTTTTCTTACCATGGTTGTTACATATAAATTGCGAAATAAGCTTACAAAATTATAAAGCTAAAGCACAAAATAAAATTATTATATAATATTAATAATAATTAAAAAAAAATTAACGATGCAACCGCACCAACTTAATTATTATATAAAATAAAAAATTTATTATAACATAACAAAAATTTAATAATATAATATAATAAATTTTAAATAACAATCAAAATAAATATTATATTTAAAATAATAATAGAATAAATATAATAGATAACACTAGGGAAAATGATAAGAATGAAAATTGAAAAATGAAAATATGAAGAGAGAATAAAGTGGGCAAAAAAAAAAGCACATATACTTTATGTTTAGTGTAAAGTATATATATTTCTATGTATATCACCTCATATTTGACTTTTGTCTACGATTCATGGTAATTTGAAGTGTTTTTATGTGTAGGAATGAGTCGGGAGCAATTGGGGGCGAAACGAGCAAGAATTAAGCCGAAACGGACAAAACGGACAAGACTGCATTTTGAGCGCCACAGGCCGTGCCTGGCGCCACCTGTGGCGGTGGAAACAGAACTTCACTGGACATAGCGCCCCTGGTGGGCGTCTGGCGCTACCCAGGGCGCCGATGATGCGGATCTTGCCTATTTTGCCTAGGACACTGTTATTTTCGTCCCCACACCTCCCCAACAACTATATAAAAAGTCTAAACCTAATTGGAGGGGAGAGACGTAATTTTAGGAGCAATACTCCTTAATAAAAATGATAACAACAAAATAATTTTTCCTTAGTCCTAAATAAATTGATCGACTATAGTAATCCTCATTTGATCATAATAGAGGCATGTGAAAAATTTCGCTAACATAATTTTTTTTATTCGCAGATATAGAACCTGGGACCGCTAATGATAGTTGGAGTTGAAAAACTTTATTGCTTTTTCCAATAAATTGAATACTAATAAGTACGTCTTATTCTAAATCTATATTATATTAAAAAAATATAAATATTATTAGCAAAATATCGTTCGCTTTATTTATTCTTTTAAAAAATAATTTTTATACTAGACGAGATAAATTGTAGTGCTTGTATAGGTAAGAGTATAACTCAATGATCATGACTTATGAGAAAATTTGCGTAACCAACCTAACTAGATTGATATTAGACAGTAGTTAATCGAGTAATTGACTCGAAAGTTAAAGTGGTAAAAATGCATAAGTATCCCTGATCTATACTCGAATTTTCAAATATATATTTTATCTTTGCGAAAATCTTATTACACCATAAACTTCTTTTAAATGGAATTAGTATACCCTTAATGCTGATGTGGTAGAAGAGATTGCATGCCACTCTCTTTGGGAGAATAAGAAAGACAGAGAAAGTTGAAATTTTATTTTTATAACACTTTTTATAAAATACTATTTTCCTAATTTTCTTTTCTCTTGGTTTTCTTTCTCTTTTCCTTCTATTTCATCTAGTTTTTTTACTTATAGATTTGGCCGGAAATTAGCTCCGGCATTCTCCATATTCGTCGGCGAGATCTAGTGCAGATTTTATTCTTTATGTTTTATTTGTTGAACTAGAATTTTGAAGAGAATGAGGAAGAAGAATTTGGTTGTTAATTGTTGATTTCCATAAAATTTTCGAGGAGCTCACTGCTCTTTGATCCGTCACGGGAAAAAATTTGCATCGGAAAAGATGGAGTCTTTGAAATTCCGACCACCATTTTCCGCTTATATTCGTTTTTCTTTCTTTTGCTCTTCCTCCCACACATAAATTATACTTTCAAGAAAAAAAATAAAATATATATAAACACACTCAAATAGAGATAAAAACCTATCGCCGGAAAAAATGGAGTCCTTAAAATTCCTACGACCACCATTTGGTTGTCTAGTATTTATTCCATTTAAAAAAAGTTTAAAGGAATAATAGAATTCCCGCAGAGATAAAGTGTGTAGTTAAAAATCCGGATATAAGGTAGTTATGCATTTTTCCTTAAAGTCGCAACACCTTGGTGTATGTTTAAGCAAGCTGCAAACAGTAATCCTTAGGTTCAGATGCCTAATTGATTTTTCTAGTCCTCGACACACTCCTACTTTTAGCTTACTAATGATATCTTTTCCTTTTAAGTTTTACCCTAAATTTTCTGAACAAATAATATCACATTTCTGATGTTAACCAACTAGCACATATTATTTTCTTTATTAAGGTTGACGAGCCAATTGAAAAGAAATTGGAAAAGAATAATAAATTATAAAAAAATTCATACATTCAATGTTTACAACCAAACCACGCAAACTTACGTCAAAAGCGATCGATTGAGATAAAATGTGTATTTGACCATGGTTAAGTGACTAAAAACAAAACACAATGTTATTATTGATTTGATATAAAAAAAGGGCGGGAAGACCTTTGACCTGGGCTGGGGAGGGATTGGGGTCGCTTTTCTTTAGGACACCATTATGTAAAAAATTTCGGGGGGTTACAGATCTCTCATACTACCATCAATCGACAGAGCGGAACGAAGTCCTAATTTCTTTAAAGCTTCCCCAAGCAAAGAAGGAAAATGTAGGATGTTTTGCCGGAGGAAGAGGGGGACTTGCAATTCTGTGGTTTACATGAAGGAAAAAGAAGTATGTATTCTCAAAAGTATCTGACTTTTAGACAGAACTTTTCACCTTAAATTTACAGATCAAAACAAATAAAGTTATACAGCCTTAAACGCAAGAACAATCGCCCAGCAGTAATTCAAACAAATCGTTAGGTGTAAGAAGAGTCGTTCCGCCAATAATCAATTCAACCTCAGGCCTACTGCTCTCAGATAATGCCTCCTGAGCTTCTCGAACCTATTAGTACAACAAGGAGGGACTGTTATTTTGCGTAGGCGAGCATGGACTGTCCATTGCACTTCAAGTGAAAGAGAAAGGATAGCAGTGTTTTATAGTTTTTCCCCCATACTAACATCTTTAATATTTGTTGCATATGCACATAGCAAATTCATTAAACCAGCAGGAAAGCAAGAAGGAAGATCCAGGGAAAACAAAAGTACTACTCCCTCCGTTTCAAAAAGATTGGCACTATTTCTTTATTACTCCGTTTAAAAAAGATTAGCAGATCACAACATTTCCCTAATAGGAAGCATTTATAGCCACACAAATGCTATAGCAAGTTTACGACGACAAGCTTCAAAAGTTTTACATCCACACTAATGCTTTGGCTTATTTAAGACCACATATCTCAAAGTCTTCCCCTTTTTATTAAAGTTTCTGCCAAGTCAAACTAAACAATCTTTTTGAAACGGACGGAGTATAAAAAAGAGGCACTAAAGAAAGAGTCCAGGGAAAACAAACCTCAACTCCATTTATGCCCCCGACAACAAAAATGAGAATGACATCTTGATCTGCCAGACTTGGTTTTGCCTGCAAAGTCCAAAATGAGTTCAGCAAATTACACCAGCAAAGGAAATATTTACATCTAAATGAAGCATACCTGCCCAAGGCCAAATCTCCCAAACCCGCTTTTGAATAGCCGGCCAACAGTAGATGAATGATACTCTAAACCAGGTACTTCATGCTTAGCCAGCACCCTTGAAAGCACTTTATAAACCAGTCCTTTGTTTGAGTAAGGATCATCATTGAACTTACTCTCCAGAGCCTGTGACCACTCTCTGAATGAAATATTCTTCTTTAAGCTGGACAATTTGTGAAAGAATTTGAAAAGATTATCCACCCTATCACGCAACTCTAACTTTAGCTGCATGTCACCATACACTTGCTCTTTGTTTTTATCTTTTCCAGCATCTTCATCACCCCAACTACCCCAATCGTCATCATCAAAATCAACACCTTCAGTATTAGAAAGATCTTCCTTCTTTTCTTCTGATTGTCTGTTAAAGCTGGTTTCAAGATCCTGAGTTAAACCTTGCAGAAACTTTAATTTTGCAACTGTTGGGTTCTCAACAATCGCATCAACAATAGCTTCTTTCATAAAATGTTCCTCTTGCCAAGAGAAAGGACCAACAGTCCCAGAAGACGGGAAATTCTCACCTGCCAATATATATCCAACAGCTGTGAGAAGAAGAGCATCTTGTAGAGTAAGAAGCCCCCGTTGAGCATCCATCTTATTATTTCCCTGGGAACTAACAAAAGCACTTTTATTTATGAGATCACTAATTTGAGCAGCAAGACTCTGGCTTGTGTCTCCAGCATTTACATTCAGTATCTTCTCAGCACTGTTAAATGCATCCCATTTAGCACTATGTGATTCATCTAAAGCATATAATGCTGCTGCAGCTAACTGGATGATTCCTTTGTTTTTCGTCAAAGATGACTGGCTTTTGGCCAATGCCTTAATCATAGGCTGCAAATCTGATTTTGAAACATAACCAGGACGTACTTTTAAGTTCAATGACATATTTTCCCGACGTAAACTTTCCTGCAGCCATTTCTTGATCAGAACAGCCCCATCTTTTGTCCTTCGCTCTAGTATGGCTTCCAGGTATGGTGTTCCATGAAAATTCTCCGTGGAGACAAAAGAACCACAAAGAAGGTCACTCTGAAAATCTTGCGAGGACATTTCATCACTAAGTTTAGCGCTAAGATTCACCAACTCAACCATTTGAGAAGTTGAGTCTCTAGAACTCCAGCCACGGAGAAATGCTTCAATGTTTTCCACCAGCTGAAAGTTGTCAAAACTAGAAGTCTCCTCTCTTAAACTATTATTCAGTGGTATCTGAACAGTAAGAGGAGAACGTTGCAAGTAAGCTGGGCCAAGTTTAAGCTGGCTTTGCGAGCTTTTAGCTTGACTTAAGGGCGACATCCGTTCCCTGCGAGGCAATGATGAAAACATTCGATCCACAAGTGAGTCACCATGACAGCATGGAGTAAGAAGGTCAAGTGTGCGATCTATGAGTAATAGCCCTGCAGATCTCTTACGTCGACCGACGTCATAAAGACTTGACATGTCCGTCAGAAGCTTTCCAACAGTTTTTGAAATATCACCCAGGGAAAATATTTCAAGTTTCAGGTCCATCTACAAATTAATATATTATCTTTACAAATACAGGTTGAATGAGACAAAAAAAATAATATAAAATAAAATAAAATAAAAGACAGAAAATCATAACTGTTATAAGTAAAAAAATGTACTCCTTGACATGAAGTTGTTATTTAGGCATAGAATAATATCATTGACCAATGTATCAGTGTTCCAAAGCCATATTAAATTATTCTGATACATTTCACCCTTTACTATCTAAATAACAATCTCCCACTATTTACCATTTGTTTCCTCGGAATGCCCCACTAGTGGGATTTTACTGGGTCGTTGTTGTTGTTGTCGTTGTTCCTCGGAATGCCCCAACATTGTTTTTATCCTTTTTCTTTTAAATAAATAACATTATTCTTATCTTTGATCTTTTATTATTACTAATAATTAAATTAAATTGATTGAGTAGAAAACGGGTTTCTTCCAGCATTTTATGCTTGAACAAGCATCTCTATGGATCTTTTTTTCAAGAATTTCACCAATTTTCAACTTTATAGCTAACTAACAGTTTCTTCGATCCAATAACTGCTGTTGTACTAGAAGTTTCATCTATATGTTTGTTTTAACAAAAAATAACTAACTATATAGTGTTCTTATATTGTCCCTAATATTTTATGCATATTAATGGCCCATGCATCACAGAGGTTTTTTCCCAGATAAAGATAATGACATGCTAAACACATGTTACTGAGAAGGTCTAGTCATGTTTCACTACCATTATGGATAACAATGCTGCCAATTGGAAGATATCATTTTTATTTTCAAGACATGAATCATGATAGAAGAGAACATTAAAATCCGTCTAGCAAATTTCAAACAAGTGAAAGCATGATTACCTTTGCCGCCAGATGATAAAGAAATTGAGCGGTAAGAATTGCCCCAGGAGGGACATCCTCACCATCGGCAGGTGTCCCAGTACTTATTGGAGGCAACCCAAGGCTTATAGAGTTATCATGTTCAGTGGACAGGTATGCTTCAGCAACTGATCCTTCTGAAGGCAAGACAAAGAATCTGGGTGAAAAGGGACACAAGACCAAAGGGAAATGATGCACAGAAACTTTCAACTTTTTCCCTACATCTTCTCTCAGGTCAATTACACTGTCTCCATAAAGTTTTTGTGGACTTGCAACAGAACTGAAATTAGGAGTCGCTTCTTCACTGGTGGTTAATTGTGACCATCCTTCATCTTCAGCGGACACACTTTCCTTTACTGTGCTCTCTCCAGCATGACTAGAGTTCCTCAGAGACTTTCCAGCAAGCTCCTCATAATCTTGGACAAGCAAGGATTCATATTCACGATATGCATCCGGTCCTAAGGGTGACTCAGGGTATGCTGAGTGACCCGTCTGAAATAAGTGAATTTGGATACACACTTAAAATGAGGCAAATATAAGACATTGTAGGTTGATTGTTGAAAAATCCACTAAATGACGACTTCTTATGTCCATTGGGGGAGAATGCCAATGACAAATTTAAGCCCTGACATACACTAGAAAATCTCGTTGTCATCGTTGTAGTCAAAAAGTAATAGACTAAATTTCTTAAAAATAGATAAAAGAACTCTCAGTCACGATGCAGCATTCTTTTATTTCTATTGGTGAACAGAAAGCATTTGAGATGAGGAGTAGCTCCAGCACCGATGAACTTATTTGACACCAACGTGATATATTAGTTTCAACATGGTTTATTAAAGACCTATGTTTGCACCCAATAGGAAAGTAACACAACGATTATGAAGACCAACAATAACATCCAGAAAAAAAGAAGTTATCCTGTCTATAAGTAATTTTCTGTTTAATCTGGTATATAACTTGAAAACATGGCCTTAGACATAGTCTAACACTGAGGTCAATAAAAAAGATAAAATTCCGCCATAATTGTGGTGGCTGGGAGATCTTATCCAGAATGGGGAAGACATTCGTGGGCTAAAGAAAATATTGTCCATTAAACCTTTCAATCTATCTCGTATTCTCTGTTGACCTCGGCTATGTGATAGTATGCTTAAAACATTCACTTAGCAGTGCCCAGAAGCTTTCATTTTGTCCTACTAAGACCAAGAAGACAAGCTAAGTTTGGCCGATAGCATATTTTAAGGACAGTGTGAACTATCCTTCATTCACAACCAAGAGTATGTAAAGACAAATATATCTTCAGATAACATCTGGTAATCTCACCTTCAATTGATCTGTTCTTTTGTTTCACCTTTTATTTTAAGGGGACAGTATTATCTGCCATCGAAATTCTGGACGAGTATATATATAAAAGTGAGAAACTACAGTAAGCTATTCTATCCTCGTATAGACATATATACTGAGTATCACGCAAGAAAGATCTGCATGTCTCCCATTTTTTTAAAAGCTTACCAAATTGACCCACACGTAATGGGTGGATATATGTATATTTCTTTTCTTATAAAGTATAATGGGTGGATGTAGTTAGAGGAATAGCAAATATCAGGTAATAAAATCATTGTATATCAGGTAATCATTCTAAAATCTAATGTGTAGACAATCTTATCTTGAGAGGTAAGAGTCCAACATGTTTTGCCAAATACAACCGTATACTCTCATTTCATTCAAGAAACAATTAGTATGACCAAATGTTCAGAGACAAAAAATTAAACACATAGAATGAAGAACATTTAATTTACAAGCACAAAGGTACCTCTGAGATGCATGTAAATATAGCACAGCTGCAGACAGTCTGAAGTTCACTCAGGCAACGTAAAATATATCTATGTGCATCACTTAGAAGACGTGACGTGATGACAACAATTTTCTTTGCAGGCCCAGAAGTCGAATTCCAATCAACCACCTACAGGGAAGCATTGAAGACTGGTTCAGACAAAAGGTAGTTCAAAAACTGAAGAAAAATAAAAACAAGAGGATCTTCTTATATATACAGTAGCTTTGTTTTTAATCATGGTAAGCACTTTATGACCCCTTCAATTATTTATATTTCGGTCCAAAAATCTACTGAAAATGCTTACATGCTAATCATGTGCATATTTCATAGTAAGTGATAGACTCCTTAAATAATCTTCTCAAGGAGATCTTCTTTGCTAATACAAATCGATGTTGAGCTTACAGGTCTTTCAACCCAAATACTACAGCTCATTGTTCTTGTTTTCCTTTTTTCTTTTCCCATAATCCTACCGCTTAATTGTTCAACTCTTTTTTTTTTCTGAATGGTACTTATTTGTTCAACTCTTAATGAGGAATTTTTTTATTTTTATTTTCTTTTTGAGATGGAAATAAAACGGAAAAAACAAAAAGTCCTCATTAAGACTTTATTTAATTTTTTTCACAAGTAATTCTTAAGGAGAGCTAAGAATTATTAGTGAGAATTTCAAACTAAATAGTTGCAACCATGTTACCTTTAAAACACATGACATGCCTTTTCACATACAAATTACTTTTCGTGAAGTGGAAGCATCTACCTTTTTCTTTCTCAATGTGAAAATCATGTGGAATTTAAGCTACTATTTATAATACGCATCTGTGATTAAGCAACCTGCGCTATATCATGATGTCAACTAAAAGAGAATTCAAGCAACAAATTTCAAAGCAACTAAAGTATAACTATTGTTACCTTATCGAGAGGAGACATTTTCTCCAAGCTGCAAATGGCATGTGCACCCAGCTCCAAAAACAAAGAGAATGTTCCAAGAAATTCAAAGCTTTCAGTACTCCCTGCATCCAGATAAACTATGGCATCTCTAATTTCATCTGATATCTGAAAAAATAAAGATACAAAATTAGAAATATTGGTGTTGGGCATATTCATATATGTTTTAATATTACTTTACCCGTGTTTTAACCGCTTTTTGGTGCTATTTGGTGTTTAGAATGCCCAACATGCGTTAATTATTGGTTTTATGAATAATTAAGTTGTATGTGATGATTTAGGATGTTTGGAATGCAAAAATATGAGGAAAAGATGCTCCAGCTATAGGAGAAGAGGGTGGATGCGTCGCATCCAACCTTGCAAAAAAGGCTAGTTGGTTCACCCGTAGCAGTGAAGTCGGAAGAAGGCATCCACCTTAGCATCCGCACATGGGCACAGCAGGGATGGAGGAACAGAGGGTGGATGCACAGCTGAGAAGTTGAAGCTGAGGCGGACGCGAAGCATCCACCCCAGCCCTGAAGCTGACTCGGAAAAGGAAAAGGGAAACTTTGGCCCACGACTTTTGTACGTAATATATAAGTCAAAAACGCCTCTTTTAGGGCATCTAACATACTTTTTGAAAGGGATACGACCTAGGGAGAGTAAGGAGCCGCCGTGGAGGCCGGGATTTTATTTTCTTCCACCAAACTTAGTAATTTTTATGTTTCTTTGTATGATTTGTTGTTTGGCTACCATGTTTATGTGGAGCTAAACTTCACGTTCTAGGGTTGTGGTTCTTTCATGACTATTGTTATTCGAATATTGATTTTGGTTTCTTGATTTATCATATTAGTTTATTTATTCAATCTTGTGCTTAATTATTTGATTGCTTGATCACCAATTGAATACTATCTACGAATCTAGAATTGAACTCGAAAGTGGAAATTCTAGATTGCACATAGGATTGAGTAGAGCAAGTTCTTGAACCTAGACATCGGGGAACGGATTCGCAGTTAGGATAGACATATACCTAATTGCCTTGCTTGGTTGATGTATAGGAATTATAACAGCGTTCTTGCTAGTTCCAACTCCATAGACATATAGGCGTTAGGTTAGATTGAATAAGCGAGTAAGAATTCGACAGATTCTTATGAACAATATTAACTCTGTCAACCAATAAGCTAGATGAATTAGTTAGTCAATTCAATTGAAGAATACAATAGGAATGTTAGATAGCCCATAACCCTGGATCGTTTTCATTACATTAATAACATAAAAATCTACACTTCCTTTGTTCATAGTTCATTATTTATTTTCTTTTTAGTTTAATTAGAACTGAATCATATACTTCTAGGTTTAACTCTTGTAGTTAATCACAAGTCCTCGTGGGTTCGACACTCTATCTTATCACTTTATTACTTGACGACCGCGATACTTGCGTGTGCATTTGGCCGCAACAAATATCAAGTTAAAATAATTCACCATGTTGTTATAAAAAAAATAAAAAAATCAGCGACAAAACAAGTACTTTAGTTCTTTTTGCTTCTTAGATAGATAAGTACAGAGGTGTGGAAAATCAGAGGAGAACATATAAAATAATACTCCACTACTTGGCCTCCTGCAGAAGTAGAGGTGAAAAATAGTTCTCTGATTTGCTGGATATTTTATTAGCAGAGAAGGTAAAGAGAATTAAAATTAAACCTTTCATCAGAGGCCTAGTTCTCTGTAGATTCTATCAGAATAACAACGATATACTACGTCTCAATCCCAAGCAAGTTGGGATCGGCTATATGCATCCTTACAGTCCATGTTGCTCCATATGAGGTTCATCTTAGTCCAATATTATATAAAATAAGATTAAAAATAAAACACGAAGCACTAAAAGTTCTTTATATTTTCTATATCTCTGACATGACTAAGAGACTACTGGAAAATACTGGACCTAAACATATAACATGACTATAATTTAATACCAACTAACTGGTATCGCCCATAGAGTTTTTCCTTTATTGTACCCTATTTTTTGCTAGATCTGCTGCCTGTAGGGATTCCAAGAGATCGTAAGTCTCTTCTGAGTTCTGACAACTTCCTTCCATGTATTTTAGATCTGCCTCATCCTCTTTTAACACCTCATTCACCATAATTTCTCACATACAGACCAGTGCATCTGGAGGTAGATTTAAGACACGACCAAACAATCTCAACAACCTTTTCCCATTTTTTTTTATGTGCTCCTTCTACCTTCCGCCAAATGTGATCATTTTTAATCGTGTTTAATATTGTATGACTGGACATCAACCTTAGAACTTGCATCTAGGCGATACTCATCCAGTGGATATGTTTCTTTTCTGATAGAATAACATGAATCGTTTTTCCACTTTAAGTATATTTGAACAAGAGTTGCCCAAAAATTATAAAGGAAAACATAGCGAAATAAAACGGGCATCAACGTTGTCCCTTCTTAAACATAAGAAAACAATTAAACAACAAAATGGTAAAATGAAGAAGAGATTTTCGGGTTTAGATATTTGTAGAATTATACTCTACCGTCACAGAATAACAAGACAGTATCCTTCTTCCTTTTTCCTCCTCTCCGTTTTCTTTATCACATGATCAACCGATCAAATAGAAAACCTCACAAGCAGAACCTAAAGTAGAAATGTAAAATCCAAGTGCCATGTCTTCGAAGTTCTCCCTCAATCTATTCTAAAATGTTATAAAATTTGCAAGCATTATAGCATCTATCGGTATGGACCAGTGGTTGATGAAACTAGAATGAATATCATAAGAAACCACGATTGGAATCCCAATAGAAACAAATATTTAGCTGATTTTTCCATCAAGTTACCCGGTTTGTGCAACGGTGGGTGGATGCAGGTACCCAATTGGATAGTCGAGTTGCAAGAGAGCTGGCCATAAAGTCAATCAAAACCCAAATAAAAAAATAAAAAAGATTTTCCGGCATTAACTATCTAGCTGAATGATACGGTTGGATAGTGTAAAAATATCAAACTATGATGAATCAATGAATCCTTAAGCCGGAATCAAGTACATAACTAACGGGTTCAACTGAACCCAACATTATTACATGAAGTATAAATGTATATGTAAGATTACTAAAATTTCAATAATAAAAGTTTAAATTTTAAACTCATAATTTCAAAACTGCAAAGGATTCATTGGTAAGAACCTAAAGGGAACCCATTGAAGTTAAATACTTGCATCCGCCTTTGATCATGTAGCCTATCCAAATTAGTTTGGGATTTGAGGCATAGTTGCTATAACTAGAGTCCACATGAAACCAAGAAATTTGTGATCTTTTTAGCTCAAGCTACAGAGCAGGTAAATTTGAGAATGCAAAATTTGAACAATAATAAAACTGAGTACAACAATTAAAAAATCTAAACAATTTTATAACATTGAACGAAGTATGATTATAGGAAAATTAATCAGAAATTGAGAGAAGACTCACTTGTCTAATGGAATCGATACAACACTTTATCACATCAACCGTAGCCATAATTCCTTTCGAGCAACGTAAACGGTGCCGGATCAAGATAAATTACCGGCGACGGAGTTCCGGCGATTTTCACGATTGTCCGGATCTGGATGGTGAATTCAGCATAATTACGGACTCGTGGGTTCTCGAGTTGGCTGGGCCGCAAGTAAAACTCGGAAAAAGGGGCTAAGTGCAGAAATAGCCGGTTGGAGGACTACTGTTTGAAAGAATTGGCCAAATTTACAACGTACTTTAAAGCTGAGTCGCTTGCTAATTAAAATTTAGTAGGCATTTGGACATAAAAATTGTTATTTTAAGAAAAAAAATAGTATTTAGAGGTAAGTTAAAAAATAGAATTTAAAATTTAAAATTATATTTGGACATGTATTTCACTTGAAAAAAATTACAGTTGTATAGAAAAGGATTTCTCACGGCGCAGCAGTTCTTCCATACCAACTTAGCTGCCCGTAACTGCTATTGGCATAACAAACGGTACACCATAGGTTAGTGTGGATTTCATATAGTCAAAAAAAAAAAAAAATGACGTGCTATATCCGAAACGTACGAAATATAGTAAATATCGTAAAGGCAGATGTAGTAGGAGTTTGGGGAAGAAGGCTTTTTCGAATATTTTGAAAAAGTAACTTTTTGAAAAGAAAAAAAATTCAAAATTTTTTCAAAAACTTGTAAAAATTTTTTGGACAAACATATTTTTGAAAATAAAAAAATAATAATGGAAAAAGGGGACCTTAGACTAGTGGACTGAAATTGAAATCAGAAGTCTCATATTTGTAAATTGGTCAAGCCTAATTTTATATTTTTAGTTTGAAATTGAATTTTAAAGTGTAAAATTTGAATTTCAAACCTTTGGGTATGGAGTTCAAATTTCGTGCCCTTTTTGTTTGCTTTGATTAAATTTTTACTTACTATATAATGGTGATTATGTGCCAATTTCGGTTATGAATGGGTAGTAAATATTTAAAATTATTGAAGTACGATGTAAATTCAAAAATTATAAATTATTCATAGATTTGCAGTTGTAAAGGTTCAAGAAATAGAAATCATTTTGAATTTTGCACTAGTAGAGACTCAAAAATCAAGGATCGCTCTTGAAGTTTGCACAAATTTCAAAAATCATAAGTCGTTCTTGAGGTTTGAAAATTCAATAAAATTTTTGAACTCCGACATAGTTTACTGGAGTTTCACTTGTCAACACTTCAAATTCAAGTATCAATTGTTATAGTTGTATTTCTTATTTTAGTTGGGGGCAAAAACATTAATTTAGTCGAACTAGTAGCTATTTTGCTAATGCATATAAAAAAATGGCTAAACTCTAATAGCCGGCCCAAAAATAACTAATTTAGTCATAACATGTGTTTGTTTTTTAGGTTTGAATCGTATTATTCATATCTCAATTGTTAAATGTATTTACATCATTCTTTTACAAATTATTTCCTTAGTTCTGACATACTTGAATGATTATGACATATAACAAAGTCTTGTTAAGATGATATCTATTTACAAATTCACGTAAATGCGATATTTTACCACAACGTCTTTCATTATTACTATTATTCACAATTATCATTGATGCCATCACTAATTACCACCATTCATGACGCACAACCATCATCTTTAACCACAACCATCACCGCTATCGAATACCATAATTAGTCTTCATCCTACCAAGAATGACCACGATCTGAATCTGCTGGCAGTATTACTGCGGTAGGCCGCACGGCGTCAATAGACCGATCAAGATTGTACCCTTGTCTTCAAACAAGAATCATTACACTATTATACACCCACAAATCAATCTATCCCATAGTAATTGCAAATGTTAATCCATTCAATTTTCCAAGATAATAATATTATACTAACAAATAGAAAGAGAAATAAATAAAAGGACAAAAATGATATTCATGTGACTAACAAGCAAAATTTAGGGCAATAATTCCCGGCGGTCAATCAGAGCAAGCGCCATAGTCCATAACTCCAACAAAATCCAAATATCCAACCCCCCCCCGCCCCCCCGAAAGGCTCAGAGAAAACGCAACCGTTCTCTCTCCCTTTCTCCTCTTACCTCCGCGCGATCTCCCTGTATTTCATCTTTAAGGTATGATTTTCTCCGCTTTTGATTATCTGTTTCCACTAACAATCGTTACTGCAATTTCATTTTCTTCACGCGATAATTATTATAAGCTCCGCATAAATAGATTTTTTCAAAGCATAAGGTAAACAAGTAGGGTTATGGTAAGTTAGACGGCTATAGTGAAAACAGTCTTGGATCAATCTTCTGAAAATGAGGCGTAATTGATTGTATGTAGAGTTTAAGTTATATACATCGTTATTCAGGTCACTTTTATATGTTGTAGTAGGTAATCTATCTTATTTTTCAGGATTACAATTCCCACTTTTTATGGAAACTCAACTGTAAATATCCTTTAGGTGACCTGATGAGGTTATATTTATGTGTTTCGTTCTTTTTTGCAACTATATGATAATATCCTCGTTGCGTTTCCGGTTCATTAATTGCTGAATGAGTATTTTTTTTTCTTCCATTGAGTTCTTCAATTGACACATCACTTCTGTTTGGTTAATTTCTTCCTAGTTCCTACAGTACTCAATTTCCAAGCTACTTTAATTTTATTCTTTTCTAGTTATCAGTTGTTTGATAATTTGCTAATAAAAGTACATTACCAAATAATCCCATCATAATTTAATCCCCACATTATAATCACAGTGACCTGCTCACAAACCAAATGGCCCATTGGGGCTTTTGACGGTTTTAAAAGTCAGGTTACTTAAAAGCTAATTAGTGCTAAGCGTCTATAGTAATTATTATTGGTAACTAGAAAAATAAGGTAAGTAACGTCTTACCAGATAAACTACATTGATACTGCATATACTTTAACATTGTTGGGCTATATAATTTTAATCCATTTACAAGTATGGATTTTTAACTAGTGAAGTTAGCATGGAATATCAGCTTTACATGAACTTGTTTTTTTATTGGAAATGGAATGTTTTTGTCAAAAATATTTTGCTATTAATAGGGCTTCAAGCTCTATTTTTGGTAATTTAGTTTGGTATTTAATTAGTTTCTTCTCAAGTTTCAAATTACAATGTTGAAATTTTTGTGGTTTTCTGCAACACTGAGTTTAACGGTCGTTTTTTGTCTGTTTACTAGGTGGCAATGATAATAGATAGCTGGATCTGTTAAGCACTACGTGGATACATGATCATCGGCTTTGTTTGCATTCGAAGTCCAGCCTGTGCCTGATTGTTTGCTTGAAGGGTCTTCTGAGAAATAGAGGACCCTTCAGACAGGATCTTTTGGATTAGCTTCAAGTTGTTAGCTATAAGATAAGTTCGGTTGCATAGGCGGTCAGAGTAAAGGTGGTCGCTTCGATAAACATGCCAGCTGTACAAAAGCTTTATAATGCCTGTAGAGCATCACTTTCTCCTGATGGACCCATATCAGAAGATGCTCTTGAGAAAGTTCGTTCTCTCTTAGGTAGGTGTTCTGAATTTTAGTCTCTTTTTTAATTTTGCTCGACTGTTGGCCACATGTATAGATTTCAATCAGCCACGTGGTTTAGTTGATTCATTTGCGTTTTCTTCTGTTTACTCTATTTATTTGTACATGATGGTGAAGGCTGTTTGGGGATTTTGTAGTATAACTTTTGATATGGAAATGTTATTTTTATTTTATTTTATTTTATTTTTTGCGACAAAATGTATTGCATTGACATCTGGAGAATGCATAATAGTACAAAAATTGATCCTTTCTTTTTGATTTTTTTTAGTTCCTTAGCTTTTGTTTAGGATTTGGAGTACAATTATGTATCATTTCTATATTTGAGTAGAATCTCTTACTTTTGCACTAAATAGATGCAGCACGCTTCTCTTTGAAAACCTTTGTAAATGATTATTCTTATGCCATTTGAGGTTGGGCATGGACACTAATTTTCTGTCGGTCTTCCTCAAATTGATAAATCCGGTGTTTGTTGGTAGTAATACATTAGAAAATATGGGGTTTGAGCTACTGTCTGCAGCCTGGGCAAATGGGGAAATATAGTATCAGGCAAAGGACAAAAAATTATTGTCTTGTTGCGCTCGGTGTGTAAATATGCTTGTATAAACTAGTCGCCTCTAACAAAACTTGTTGGAGAACAAATTCAAAGAAAATGAAAATATTATGCTAGTTGTATTATGCCAACAGAAGATGAGTGCAGCATTGTCGAGAAAATGAGCCGCATATGTTTAGCCCTCTTTCATTAATAATGGGTTTATCTATCTTTTTTTCTTTTCGAGCAAACTAACACGATCTGTTGAATCCGATTAGTATTCAAAACATTTTTCATGCTTGAGCTCTCCGCTGCCGCCACATAGTATTGTGAAGGAAATATCTTTATCCCGAGACTAATAACTTTGATATTATCATTTTTATATTTAAGATCTACACTTCCCTTTTACAACATAGGAGGGTGAGGGGCCTTTCCTCCTAAAAAGCCTTTCCAACTGCCTCTGCGCCTTTTGAGCTAAGGAGTTGTATGATGTTCACTTTAGCACTATCTGAGCTTGAGGTTCTTCTCGCTCCCTGCCTCTTGAAATTTTTTTGGCTCTCCCACCCCTTTTTATTGGATAAGAGAAATTTTTTATTGAAGTTGTGGGGAGAAACCACTATTCCGTTGTTCATAGCATCGTGGCTTATTTTCTGGTTTTGTCATTGCATCCCAACTCGTTTCTAGTTCTTATGATGTTGTTATTATTTCTTTGGTTTCTGTTTGATGGTACTAATATATTGTCCCTTCCCTTCTCTTCTCGTCTTTTCCGTTTTCTTGAGTCGAGGGTCTTTCGAAAACAACCTCTCTACTCCTTGGGGTTAGGGATAAGGTCTGTGTACACACTACCCTCCCCAGACCCCACTTGTGGGATTTTACTGGGTCGTTGTTGTTGTTGTGGGGAGAAACCTCGTATACAAGAAGTATACGAAAAATCTCCCACCCCTTCCAAAATCTTTCCCAATCTCTTCCAGTTTCTGTGATCGTACTACGTATATTTCATGGTCAATTATGCCTTTCAATTTTATACCTTAAGTGTCTGCATTTAGTTTAGCGCATGATATTTCAATGTCATTCCAACTTCCTTGTTGTTGATTAGTTAAATACGGAGATTTAAATGGAAGTCTGATTCTTTTACGACTTGATTAGGAAACTGTGTAGATTATATGAAACTCTGATTCTTATACGAATTTGCACGCGCATCTTTGAGGCTCTACTTTTTGGAGATTTGTGTCTTAAAATGAGAAATTAATTGGGTTTAAAAGGATTTTTGTGTGGACTGGGCTGGTTGATGATTTAGAGAAAAGAAAGAAACAGAGGGCTATTTGGGCACTGAAATATGATGACTATGAGCAGGTCCTTCTAAAATTTATACTTTTTTTTTTCTTTCATATTCGAGAAATCCTCGAGTTCCAATGGTGCACGGTTTCAAACTCGGTGAATAATTGAGTCGCCCCTCTACCCTTCTTTACTTAAGTACAAGGCTTATTATGTGACCTTATTATGTGTACGCAATCGGGAAATTCTCAATAAATATACATAAGTTAAAGCGTTATGACAATATTTTATTGAAGCTGAAAATAATAATTTAAAGCTGATATACATAAGTATAAAGTGTTATGACAATTTAATGCATTTATGCAAAGGGATTTATGGAATGGAAAAAGTATATGATATCTATTGAAAGAATGTAACTCACATTATAAATTAATACGTACAAGTATTTTCATCTTGTATAAATATGAGAGGAAGGTAATAAAATTATGGGAGTTAATAAAATTATGGAAGCCAAAAATGTATCGAATTCTAGCGATTCTGAAAACCTATGCAATAAAACCTATTCTGAAAACTTTTATATATATATATATATATATATATAATTGGGTTTAAAAGGATTTTTGTGTGGACTGGGCTGGCTGATGATTTAGAGAAAAGAAAGAAACAGAGGGCTATTTGGGCACTGAAATGTGATGACTATAAGCAGGTCCTTCTAAAATTTATACTCTTTTTTTTTTCTTTCATATTCGAGAAATCCCCGAGTTCCAATGGCGCACGGTTTCAAACTCGGTGGATAATTGAGTCGCCCCTCTACCCTTCTTTACTTAAGTACAAGGATTTTGTTTGTGGCAAGGTTCGAACCTATAACATGCGCCTAATCCACACATCCCATGCTCTAACTACTAGACCAATGCCCTGGTGGCCTTTTAAAATTTATTCTCAAGTTTATGATTATTCTAGAATGGAGATGCTTACAAATAATTATAAGGCCAAGTTACTCTCGTTAAACACTAAAATTAAAGTCGCAAAACTTTTTGAATGATAGTTTAGATAATTAAAACAGCAGAAAATTTCTCCCACTGAACTCATTATGCATCAGATTTAGGGATAAGGTTGCATTTCTACAAATGCTTACAAGTCTCTGCAGATTTTCTTCAAATCGCTTTTCTGTTCAAGAAAATGTCACCAATGTTTCTAGATTTTATAGCACTAGCTAAAGAAGAAATTGGGTGTTGCTGATTGAGGTTTGAAAAGAAAAAGAAATCAAATGTGGGTTTATGATGTAGAGATGTGGAAGTGTTTATGTGGGATCCGCTATGAGAATACTATTGAGAGCTTGAGAGGAGGATGTACTATGATTATACTAAAGATCATTGAAACTAAAGCCTGAGGGTCCTTTAGGCTTTATCTGAGAAACTACTAGCTAGTTGCTAAATGACTTGTATGATGCTTGCTTGTCAAATATTTTCTAACATATTTTCTTTCATGAGAGGCAAGAAAGTATTTGGGTAACAATAGGCATACATGATTGCTGTAGGATTTCATACGGATTGCTTGTGCATCTCCAAGTCACCTTACAATTTGTGGGCTCTTAGTTGGTTAGAGAACAAACTACATATAGCTCTATGGTTGGAATTATAAGATTTGTGAGTACAGTGAGGACTTCTAATTATTGTTAGTGCAATGTGGAAGAAAGGCAAAAGTAACTCGAGTACGACAATGTTATTAAAGAAATTGAATTTAGTTCACCAAAATTACATGTGGTATGTTGGGCGGGTGGGAGTCATACCATGAAAGTTTGGGAGAGGGTGGTTGAAGCGAAGGTGAGGATGACGGTGTTTGTATCCGACAACCAGTTCGGGTTCATGCCTGGTCGTTCTACTACGGAAGCTATACACCTTGTTAGGAGGTTGGTGGAACAGTACAGGGAGGGAGAGGAAGAAGGATCTGCACATGGTGTTTATTGACCTAAAGAAAGCGTATGACAAGGTTCTTAGAGAAGTTCTCTGGAGATGCTTGGAGGCAAAAAGTGTGCCGGTTGCCTACATTAGGGAGATTAAGGACGTGTATGATGGGGCTAAGACTCGGGTTAGGACAGCAGGAGGCGACTGTAAACATTTTCCGATTGTTATGGGGTTACACCAAGGTTCTGCGCTCAGTCCGTTCTTTTTTGCCGTGGTGATGGACGCGTTAACACACCATATTCAAGAGGAGGTGCCATGGTGTATGCTATTCGCTGATGACATAGTTCTGATTGATGAGTCGCAAGTCGGTGTTAACGAGAGGCTGGAGGTTTGGAGACATGCTCTTGAGTCTAAGGGTTTCAAGCTGAGCAGGACGAAGATGGAATACCTGGAGTGTAAGTTCAGCGCTGAGCCAATGGAAGTGGGCGTGGATGTGAGGCTTGAATCACAGTTCATCCCAAGTAGTTTCAAGTACCTCGGGTCGGTTATCTAGGGGGGAGGGGAGATTGACGAGGATGTCACACACTGTATTGGGGTGAGATTAATGAACTGGAGATTAGCATCTGGAGTCCTGTGTGATAAGAGAGTACCACCGATACTCAAAGGTAAGTTCTATAAACCGGTGGTTAGACCGGCCATGATGTATGGTGCTGAGTGTTGGCCTGTTAAGAACTCATGTATCCAGAAGATGAAAGTAGTAGAAATGAGAATGTTGAGGTGGATGTGCAGGCACACTAGGATGGATAAGATTAGGAATGATGATATTCGGGAGAAGGTGGGCATGACTCCCATTGATGAAAAGATGCGGGAAGCAAGGCTCTGATGATTCGGGTATGTGTAGAGGAGTAGCCAAGATGTTCCGGTAAGGAGGTGTGAGTGGCTAGCTTGGAGGGCACGAGAAGAGGTAGAGGGCGGCCTAAGAAGTATTGGGGAGAGGTGATCATGCAGGACATGACGAGACTTCAGATTTTCGAGGACATGGCCCTTGATAGGAAGCTGTGGAGGTCGAGTATTTGGGTTGTAGGTTAGAAGGTAATTGAGTCTTGCCTTACTTCGTACCTTGTGAAACTAGTTTGGTAGGGTTTTTGTCTAAGATAGCTAGTGGCAATGTTGTGTCTTACTGTTCTGTCGTTTCTCATAGTGCCGGGTCTATTTACAGGCTATCGCTTTTGCTTTGCATCTTTCATGTTGTTATTTTTCCTATTATCTCTGTAGTGGTACTAATATTGTCTCGTTTTGTCTTCTTGAGCCGAGAGTCTTTCGAAAACAGCCTCTCTACTCCTTCGAGGTAGGGGTAAGGTTTGCGTACACACTATCCTCCCCATACCCCACTAGTGAGATTTTACTGGGTCGTTGTTGTTGTTTGTATGTCGGGTGGGTGGGAAATGGAGCTGAGATTCTTAAGGAAACTAATGAGGTGGATGCATTATGATATGATCGAATGATCATAGGGACTCCAAAATGTTGTTGGAGAGGATTGGTGTGTTCCTATATCAGAGTGATGGAGTTGGCTAAAATTATACACAATTAGATAAAACCTATGTAGAATCATGTATGTTTACCAAGTGTGATATGTGTGTGATATCTAGTTTTAGCAAGTTTTTAAAACTTTGTTCCAACTCATGTAACACTGGTACAATGAGGCCAATGAAGGGTCTGGTTGATTAGGATAATCTGAAGAAACTTCCGAAGATGAATGTCCAGATCCTACAATTGAGTCATGTAGTTTGTTTTATGGATAAGTATTGATCAGATTGTTTATTAGATATCCTGCTTAGCAACAATGTCAGGTGGATAACATCCCTTTAAGCTC
Source organism: Nicotiana obtusifolia (assembly GCA_002018475.1). Classification (NCBI taxonomy): domain Eukaryota; kingdom Viridiplantae; phylum Streptophyta; class Magnoliopsida; order Solanales; family Solanaceae; genus Nicotiana; species Nicotiana obtusifolia. The sequence goes on along the minus strand of MCJB01015751.1, from coordinate 146,262 downwards.
TCTTCGATGTCAACAGTCTCTTACTGGAAAGAACTCATGGATGTTATAGCGCACATGAGATAGAAAGATCAACACATACATTTTTAGCAACTGAAGCACAAATGAAGAACCAAATACTTGCGGCCGACACCAAAAAGTCCAGTACCCTATGTCATTTCTCCTTTGTGTGTAAGAAGGAAAAGTAACAATTTTAAAACTTAAATTAGTCTGTAAATGTATTCCATCTCTTATTTATCATGAAGTTACTAATTTTGTAAGCTGTCATTGATGTCATGCAGCTCCTGGGAGGTTGTATAGGAGCTCTTTTTCTTTTCTGTGATGGTGTTGGTTGGGTGTTAAATTAGTGCTGAGAAGGTAGAGACGAAAAGGTTTGAGGTTGGTACTGTTTAATCTAACGACGGGTAATAAGGATTTACCTTGCTTGTTCGTTACAGGGGTGAAAAGAGCAGCAGGGAGCTTCTTTTTGGACTGAATGAGGATGAGAAGTCTATGGAAAAAAGTGAAATCTCAGTTGGAGGGTGATTGAAGGAACAAAGCTGTTTTTCTGGATCTATTAGTTAAGTTATATAGAGAAAATAAGGAAGTTGGGATTGGGGAGCAGTGTTAAGAAATGAAGGGATTACGGTCCATGATGCTGTATAAAACTTTTCCTTTCCTGTAAGGATGCTAAATTTGGGAAGTAAATGTTCTCCTTCTCCAATCTGCAACCTGAGCCAAGTCAATTTGGTTTGATGCAGGTTTCATGAAGATCCGTTCATTCCTGAAGCATTTTAATGTATATCATTCTTTTGTCAGATATTGCATAGAATTGCAAAATTTGCAGTTTTAAGTAATTTTTTTGGAGACTTAATTCCTTAGTTTCTATATTCTCATGTGTATGACTACTATCCGTCGAGACTATGAAGTGCAGTGTCAGATATTTGTTGAATCCTTTGCCTGATACCCCAGATTTATATTGCTCTATTCTTCAAATTCTCATGTAATTGTTATGTCGGCTGTTCATTTTGTTTCAGACAAAATCAAGCCTTCTGATGTAGGTCTTGAGCAGGAGGCACAACTTGTCAGGAGTTGGAAAGGTACCATGCGCGAGCATAATGGGGGTCTACGATCGATCCTGCCAATCAAATACCTGCACATACATGAATGTGAGAGCTTCACTGTAAGTGTTGCCGTACTGTTAGATTTTTTTTATTTATTCCATTAGATTGATGATGTTGTGCTATAAGGAGAGATATGAAAACTGCATAATTGAGATCCGCTAGCCTGTTGAATGTTCTTACAGATGGGAATATTCTGCATGCCACCTTCTTCAATCATTCCTCTACATAACCACCCGGGGATGACCGTTTTAAGTAAGCTTATATATGGTTCCTTACATGTGAAAGCCTATGATTGGATCGACAGTCCGGGGCCTTCAGTTCCACCCGAAGGTATGTGCTATTTGAAGTGGATGTTTTGCACGAAAGATTTTTAGGACTTTCTTGATGGAGATGATATGCTCTTTTTTTGAAATATCATTTTATTGCAGAAGGTGGAGTTGTCTTATGTGATGTTCTGATGTTCATTTAATTTGAAGTTACATCAGTGCTTGATTTATTCTCTGGAATTTGATTAGTTGGCAGGCATTCTTCTCTCTATTTCGCTTGGACTTGGCGTTCTTTGACTGACCTTTCTTTCTTACTACTCCAATTGGCAATAGATTGTGTTTCAGTGTGATTAAGATACTTAAAAAACATTTTGTTTTTGCTGGTTTCGTTTTGGCCCGGTGATGCTCTATATCATGAATTCGATAACAAAAGGTCCTTGTAAAAAGACTAGGGTAGTAATGGTTCTTTAGTAAGAGTTATTGGTCCTTTTTATAGTAAATGTCCTATTCGTGGGTTTAATTCACATCCTATGTGGAATTTGTATTTCATTGCAGAAATGATCACAGTTAAGTTCAGTAGACTAGCACGGCCAAGGGTTCACTTCGCATATCTTGCAGAATTTTGTATCTCAATAGTTTTGCACAAAGGTGAACTGTGTGGTTGCACTGCATGTAACTAAATTGCTTATCGAATATTAATTCCTGGACAAATGGTGACTGTTAATATCTGTCTCACAGAAAGGAAAAACGAACACGTTGAATTTCCTTAAGATTCAGTACTCAAGTCTAGAGTCTTGGAACTACAATTTATTACCGGAGAGAGCTGGCCATGTCATTTGGCTGGAAGGAGTTGCTTCTCTGGAACTGTTTTGATTGGGGTCAATTGTCAAGCAAAATCTTGATCTTAGGTTATGCTGGCATTTACTATGTTCGGTACCTGTTTTAAATGGTTTTCAGGTACAAGACCAGCTAAGCTTTTTAAAGATTGTGAGATGACTGCTCCATGCGGGACAACTACTCTGTATCCAACAAATGGAGGCAATATTCATTGTTTCAAAGCTATAACCCCTTGTGCTATTTTTGATATCCTTTCTCCACCTTACTCCTCCGATGATGGACGTCATTGCACTTATTTCCGAAGGTCTCCTCGAGGGGATCTACCAGGTAATAACTCTGGTGCCAACTTTTATATGAATATGAACATGCAACTGTATTACAAATCTTACTTTAAATGCTTTACATCGTTAAGGTGAGCTCGAGGTGGATGGGAAGATATTCTCAGAGGTGACTTGGTTGGAAGAGTTTCAACCTCCTGATGACTTTGTTATTCGTCGAGGGCAATACAAGGGTCGTGTTATCAAACCTTAGGATGGTTCATTTTTGGTTTTACCAATCATTTTTTTTACTGCAGTTAGTAGTTAATTTGGGATGAGGTGAATTTATAGTATGTCTCAACAATGTGAAAAATAATGACCGGTGGTTCTCTATAGAATAGGGCATTTCTGATGTACATATCAATATACCGTAACATTAATTACTGATCTCGCATTAAATTATTGCTTTTAAATTGATAATCAGACCATTGGAAACCTCAATTTTCAGCACAGCAAAGTTTGGTTTAGTTTTAGTTCTGGTGAAAGAGTTGTTGTGTTGTTCTTGTATTAGTGACTAGTGGCTGTAGCTTTATTTTCCATTCTTTTTCTTTAAAGAGGTGAACAAGTTTTTAAAGATAAAAAACATATGTTTTTGAGTTTCTAGTAATTCAATCTATATTAGTGTCTTATTCTCACTTGAGCATAATTGCCAGCTATAGATCTATAATGAATATACTTTTTAATATCTGTTTTGCCAAAAAGTTATTTGTAGGTTAATCTCACTTCATTTTGTCATTTTGATTGTAATTCATGTGTTCAGCAGGGTACATTATTATTTATGTTATGAGTTTATCTATACTCAGGAGAGTATAATTTGGACTTTATATACAGTTTAAAAGATTCACTAAAAAGGTACAAATGATGTTTGAACTCAGTATATCAAATGTACCGCGGTAGAATTGGAAAATTCAAATTCATAAAGTTCAAATCTTAAACTTATCGTGGTGTGCAATTGTAATTCAATTAAATCAATCATAAGAACACTTCCAAATGCATTTCCAATACGTTGCAATAAACTGATACTTAATTTTATTATGTTATTTAAAAACAGTCTCTTCAATAAAAATCGTAAATCAGTTATTTTTATGACTTTTTTAAGTGTTGAGAAATTATTTCTTAAAGTTTTCTTTCTCTTTGTATTTATTTAACTATAAGAGGTACTTTGGAAAATTTAGAAAGTTTTTAAAAAATTTAAAAATTTTAAAAATTTTAAAAATCAAAGATAGTTCGACAAGTATTTTCCTTTTAAAGTTTGTTATGTTTCATTTTTTGTTTGAAATTGTTACTATGTGTTAACCAATTTAAGATGACTTTTGAAAATTTAGAAAGTTTTCTTAAAATTTTTAAAACATAACATAGTTCACCAATTTTTTCATTTTAGATGTTATGGTTCAATTTTTTCTTCAAAATAGTAGGTCATTGGTACTTTTATAAGTCAAAAGTTATTTGTATGTCAGCAAATTGTCATTTACTTCGTATGCTTTCTAAACTAAAAAAATCATGATCAACCCGGACAATAGACATAATATTATTATATTCAGGTATTTCATTTAAGTTACTGCAAGTAATGTGGTTTTGGGTATTTATGTCAATTCAGTACAAGAGTCCAACTCCTGCTTAACAGTGTACAATATCAACTTAAGCATGACTAAGCATAAATTTAACAAAATACCAAAACTGTCCCTTTGTTTGGCAACCAGAACGACCCTAAGCTCCCCAAAACTGCTTTCAAACTTGGTCAGGTCTTGGAATCGGGTTAGGAATTGCTATTGAATCTGGTGATGGCTGGTGATGGCGGTGTGATAATGACAGTCGAAAGGAAAAAAAAAGGGTAAGACTTTGATCAGGCAACAACAGATCATCCAATCCTTCTTCTTGAACCTTTTAGAGGGCTTTCAGATAGTTCGGTACCGGCTATTACCTTATTAATAGTAGGAATGTCGAGCAAATACTCTGAAATTTAGTAAATACATGGATTTATACAGTTAAATTGACAGAATTAACACTTACAATGTGAACACATCAAAACCAAACATTTTTGACAATTTTTTTTGCGTTATTAAGTTTTGCATTACTTGTCTATATATCAAAAGGAACACATTTTAAATACTAAAAGACATCAAAACCAATAGAGCATATTTGACCTGAGTTTTGGTTCCTAAAGCTAGGTAATGCTTTCTCATTTCAAGAATCACTAGATTACAAAGCTAGCTCTTCAGGGTTAAAGCAAACAAATATCTAGAGCCAGTTGACACACTGTTCGAAACTCAGCGGATAATGAGTCTGATTATCTACTCCTCCACTTAAATGATAGGTTTTTGTCCAATATCGATACATTTACCTCTCATTCGGAAACAAGAAATTTCCTTCAATTATGCAATTGTGAGGTAGACTACTTCATTGTCGCTCCATCACATAAACAAGAAACTATAATTATAGGTTATGACTTCTCTACAAATCTCTCAACCCATGCAAGGGATTAAGTTGAACTTCTATATCAAGATTACCTGTACAACAGAACTCTTATTCCATCATGTAATTACAGGATATGAGTTGGCAGTTACAAGCCCTTTATAACTTAAGAAAGGAAGTGTAAACGAGCAAACTATACATTATTGTTCACCTTCACACCCATTGTACTATTTGATTTGCACAAGAAAGCATGGGAAACAATCAAAGGACTACAGAAAAGCGTTAACATCTTCTGATGAGCTTCTTGTACATGTATCAAGGCCCTGAGTTCCTGATAGATTGGTGAAATTCCAAGAACAGAAATTAAGTAAAAGAGAACACGCTTAGATAATCAGCGTTTCTACCTACACAAGGTAGGGGTGAGGTTGCGTATACACAACTCTGCCCAGACTCTTATTTGTGGGATTAATCACTGGGTTCGTCGTTGTTTTAGAACACGCTTAGATAATATATCAGATGAAGAGAAGAATACATAAACTTATACATTGGAAGAAATAGAGAATTTACCTCAGAATTTCATAAGTGTTGTTGCTTCTTTGTCATTTTAACAATTGTTTCCCACTTGGGATCATTAGATAGTGGCTTACAAGACTGGTTATTAGTATTTATTCCTGTCCCGATATAGGACCGTGAAGGTGCATTCTTTGTGGATAACGAAGGCAAAGTGCGGCAAAGCCATGAATCTGATGGAGATTTTGGTAAAGGTGGTGGAACAAGAAACTCCGGGTGCACTTTGCATGAATTTTCCACCACCTCTCTTCTTAAAGTTGGCTTTCTGGTTTTTTCTCTAACGTCAATCTCAGGCTTTGTTAAGGTCATTGCCTCTTGGCAACAGTCTTGAGCTTGACCAGTAGCTGTCAATGCTTTCATCTCCCTTCCATTGCTCAAATTTTCCGCTGAATGTGGTGGACTGAAGTCAACTCTCCTTTGAAGATATGACTTTAATGAGGACTTCTCGGACGAATCAAGTGAAGAATCTACAAATGGTTTTTGTTTTATTATCCTTTCAAGCACCTCAACGTCCTCGTGTTGTAAGTTAGATGGTTTTCTATCCGGAGAACATGATATCTTAGCTACAGATTCCATTTTATGCACGATATCTATGTACAGAGTTTTCTCTACAACAGGAGTTGACAGATCTACTTCCCTGCTATTGTTCTGTTCAGACAATAATTCTTGAAAACTTTGGCAGGTATATTTCTGCAAGCCCAAGCACTCGACCTCGTGATTATTTGTTTCTGTAGTACTTCCAAGTATTGCTTTATTCTCATAAGGATCATTAGCATAAGTTGAATTGACCTCATTCTCTGTTCCGCTACAAGAAGCAGTAGACGAGGATGCAGTTCGCGTTCTACTGACAGGAGACACGGGTACTCGAGTTCTAACACTCATTCCAGGTACAGGATTCAGAAGACTAGACGAACTTTTCAAGCAAAAACGAGGCAACAGTCCACAAACTTTATTAGCTAAATTTCCATTATCGTAACAGTCATCATCACTTTCTTCTTCTTCATTATCATGAGGTTGGGAATGATAAAGTGTAAAACTAGGTCCGTAGCGCAATTGAGGCCGTCTATCCCCATTGAATACCGTCTTTATCTGTCTTGACTGATCCCGAACAGGTGGTTGCTTCTTGTGAACATAGTAAGGTGTTTCCGAAGTCTTGTCTGAAGCCATGGCCTTAGCTGCTGGTAGAAACCGGCCCATCATCAAATCCTTAGCCTGTAGATCCGTTAAAGACATTCTAAATGGTTTTGCATTCGGCTCATCATATCCATTTAAGCCACTTACATTACAATTTAGGAAGGATGATTCAGTTCTTGAAAGTGTATCCAGGGCATCCAAATATGTTTCATCACCATCCTCTGATTCAATATTTTCCTTATCCTCCGTCATATCTTTTGAGCTATCAAAACTCTCAATCTTCTTTATATTTTCATCCAGATAGTCGCAACTCGGCTTTGCATTTAGAATATTTCCTGTTTGAATCTTTGTACTTTCGAGAGCTTTTTCAAAATCCTGGGTATCTCTTAACTTCCACCCAGGGGGGAGCTTTGGGATAGTAGGAGGGTTTACGGTGAAACGAGTTTGTGGTCCGCGCTCATCCTTAGGTCTTCCGGGGATATCTTCCCAGAGGAAAGGTACAGTTCCCGGCTTCCCCACTAGGCCTGACTTCAGTTCTGATTTGAAATGAGGAGGCTGTGTCATAGCACGAAAAGAATTGTCAATTGTCTTTTTCTCATCTCTCTGGGAAATCATTGCCGGAGAGATTCGTCTAACTGAGAGAAGAGGTTGATTAAACTTCAATTGCTTGTCCTCCATGTGATTCATTGTCAACTTAAGACCGCCTTATTTCTGCATGTACAGCCATCAAATTGTAACAATTTTTCTATGCATGACAACAAAAACAACAATGGCAAAGTAATAATGTAACAGGCACCAGCTACGCGCTTTCAAATTGATGTTAGTCCTCAGAATTGTACATAATGAAAGAGTAGAACTGATTTTCTAACACTTCCATTTCTTCTCAAGAGCTGACAATTAGTTAAATTGGTTACACGTCTTGAAAGCAATCGTTGCAAATGCATACAGGATCACATAAATGGTTCAAACTAAAACAAATTGTAGATCCATAGAGGTATATTCAGAGCAATTCCATTGGCCATTGACAGATACATTTTGAAGGGGAGCCTTGGTGTAACTGGTAAAGTTGCTTCCATGTGACCAAGAGGCCAGTTCGAGCCGTGGAAACAGCCTCTTGCACAAATACAGGGTAAAGCAGCGTACAATAGATTCTTGTGGTCCGGCCATTTCCCGGACCCCGCACGTAGCGGGAGCTTAGTGCACCCGGCTGCCCTTACTGACAGATACATTTTACAAAGCCTAACCATACAATCTTGAGGACCTAATTCCTTCAATCAATAAACTATGTCTCGATCTAAAAACTTCTAATTTGTCAACACCTTCCCTCGAAACCCCCTACCAAGAGTGTTGCAGTGGCCTTTACCTAAATTGCTTCCTTTCTGACTCAAAAAACTCTTTCAATCTGTTGGTCGGAAGTGGTGCTATCCTTGACTTGTCACCTAAATTCCAAATTATTTAGGATCAACTATATGAATCCACTGTATTCTTTTCACTCTAATCATGTCCCTTCATTCTAATACTACATAATTTTTCTCTTATTTCATGTTAGCATATAACTACACTAGCATACAGATCTTTAACCAGAATAAACCAACAACAACAACAAAAAACTCGGTGGGATATGGGGAGGGTAAGGTGTACGCAAATCTTACCCCTACTTTGGAAGGGCAGAGAAGTTGTTTCCGCTAGACCCTCCGCTAAAGAAAAGATGAAAAGAAGTAGTGGCAACAAGCGATAACAACAACTAGATATTAAGAAAACCGAAGTGAAAGATATCATACCGTGGGTAGTGACAACGATCTAGGAAATAAAAGATACCATACTAACACTAAAACCACCTGTACGGGAAAGAAAACCGACTCCATTGTCAAATCTTTCAAAAACTCAAGAATTTGAGTTTGTAGATTTTCAAATAAAGTCTTTTTTTTTTTTGGTTTCCCACCAGGTATCCGCTACCCATATCGGGGCCCGACTAAATCAGGATTCGCATTGAGAAGTCCCACGTTGGGGTATAAAGTGCTTCCTGACAAAGGTGATTTCATGCTTAGGACTCAAACCTGAGACTCTCTGGTTAAGGATAAAAGAGTACTTACCATTCCACCACAACCTTGTTGGTCAAATAAAGTTACTCCTAACTTTTTCCGCAAAAACAACTCAAACAAACAGAGTTGCAGCAAAAACTGAAAAAAAAATTGCATACTTCATTTTTGGAACTTTTCAAACAAACAGAGGTGCTCAAATTTTTAAAAATAAGATTTAAAAGCCCCAACAACCCCCCCCCCCC
>MCJB01015751.1:87893-130620 GCA_002018475.1 Nicotiana obtusifolia | reverse complement strand
GTTGCAGGGGTTCTTTTAGGTTTTGAAGCTGTGAAATAATAGTGAATTATCTGGCTTTAGAAGCTTTTAAAAGCCCTATCTTGACCGACTTGGGGCTTTTAACTTTTAGCCCTTAATTTTGGCAAGTAGGTGATGCACCTACTTGTCACCTACCAGCCTGCGCGGTTCTACAGAAATACAATTATCTCAATACTCCGAGATCGTATTGACAAACGGTTTGAAGCATTGAAAACTAGACTCATAGACCTTTAATTTTGTAGGTAGATCACCCCGTAATTCCTTGTAAATTGGGAGAAAATCGCAGAAACATTTGACCTAACGTTTAAGTAAAATTGTGAACCTAAGTTGCGACAACTTTTGTCGACTTTTGTTTCATAACTCGTTTGACTTCAAGACTTATGAAACGGATATCATATCATTCAAATACCTTAAAACATGACATCTTGGTAATGTTAAACACCTCTCGATTTTCCCAAAAACGCGAGTTACAACATCCTTAACTCGTTTATCCTCTAATACTTGTTAACCACCCTTATACACTTTTTCATCGTTTAAGACCAATAGGACTAAACTCTTATTGTCTCAAAGGTAATTCCCTTCTCGAACCAAGGTAGACTATCTTACGGTGTAATCTAACACGTACAAATATGGGTTATAAGAATTTGATATACGGTATTCAACGTGTGGATCAAAAGTTATTTCTTTGAGAAGTGGCTCGGGATGAACCTGTAAGAAAGGAACTTCTAAACAATATAAAGATATTATGAAGTTAGTAACTATCACGACCCAAAATCCACTAGTCGTGATGGCACCTAAGTCGACCCGCTAGGAATGCTAACTAACAGTCAATAGAATCCAAATGAGGTTTATAGGAAAACAATGAAGAATTATCTAAAATTTTATATAGTAGTCCAAGGACTGGTAGTACAAATCATGAGTTTTTAAGAATTTGAAATTTGCAAAGCTGGTACAGTTAAATACATCATATGTTTGAAAGCTACATAAACAGATTAGCGAAACCAAAAGCTACAGAGGACAATGGTAGCTATATCCAGAATGCAAATACATCTCCAATGCTAGCTCCCATCATACACATCGACTCCAACTCAAAAATCTGGACGCAAGATGCAGAAGTGTAATATGAGTGCAACCGACCTCATGTAATTCGTAAGTATATTGTCTAACCTCGTCGAAGTAATGACGAGGCTTTTTAGTTAAAGGATTCTCACTGACATAACCTGTACAGTAAACTAGAAATAGAACAACACTACCATTTAAGAGAAAAGAGTACGAGGAAACAATTATGCGAAGTGGAAAATGATTTCTTGAAGGACCACAATTAATATCCCTCAACATCATGACCAATCACTTCCTTAGATTGATAACTAGCAAATCCCAGTAATACTTTCATGACTTTCACAGCGTGAAAAAAATACTCAAGACATCAAAAGCAATGGCACGACAACACTGTTCATGCATTTATCTTATCCTCACCAAATATATGTATAACAGTACCAACGATACATATATACAATGACACGGCATCACCCTTCGCGCTTTACACTCTTCCTCACTAATCACATGTATATCAGTAACAAGCAAAGTAGCATAAATAACATTAAGGAGAGGGGTTAAACGAATGTTCCAGATGAATCTCAATCACAACCTTCAATCCGACAATAATTCAATAACCCTTCAGAACCATATTGTTCAAGTATTTCAAAATTTCTCAAAATGTCGTGCCCTATCATGTGAGTGTAAAGCACGAAGGAAGATGTTGTCCATTTCATTTGAGAGTAAAAGTACGAAGGATGATGTCGTGCCATTGCATTTATATTATCATGATTTTATGTTATCACGAGTTCATGGCACAAAGGGTGTTTTCGTGCATGTGAGGATAAGGGACATACATTATATTGTGATATCTTTTCCTTGTATATACGTTCATGTCTTTACTTTGAGCTGTTATTGTCCTACTTATGGTTCTTATGTGACTTCTTGTTATTTTCCCGTCTTTGTTCTCTATCTCAATTATTGTTTTATTGCCCATGCCTTCTACTTGCTTAACTTGCAAACATCATGCCTGCTTCCTACTATTAGTCATTCATGCATCTACTTGTCAACTTATAAAGATCATGCCTTTCCTTTTAATTTGTTATATCTATATCTATGCCTTCTATCATGCTAGTTAGGTGAAATTATGTTCTTCTTTCCTAACTTATGTCATCTTTTCTATGTTTTCTACCTTTTCATTTCTGTTGTCGGCTTTCCTTCACCTAGTTGGTATAGTTATATGTATACTTGGTGAGAATGAGACAAATGCATGAAGGGAGTTTCCGTGCCATTGGTTTTGATGTCGTGAGTATTTTTCTAACACTAGGAAAGTTATGGAAGTATTACTGTGATTTGCTGGTTATCAGTCTAAGGAAGGGATTGGTCATGATGTTGAGGAATATTAATTGTGGTCCTTCAAGAAATCATTTTCTGATTCGCATAATTGTTTCCTGGTACTCTTTTCTAATAAATAGTAGTGTTGTTCTATTTATAGTTTACTGTACCGGTTATGCTAGTGAGTATCCTTTAACTAAAAAGACTCGTCACTATTTCGACGAGGTTAGACAATATACTTAGGGAGTACATGGGGTGGGTTGTGCTCATACTACACTTCTGCACCTTGGGTGCAGATTTTGGAGCTGGAGTCGCTGTGTATGGTAGGAGCTAGCATTGAAGATGTACCTGCATTCCGGATATTGCTGCCACTTGTCCTCGGTAGCTTAAGATTTCTCTAATCTATTTATGTAGCTTCCAAACAGATGATGTATTTAATTGTACCAGCTTTGTAAATTTCAAATTCTTAGAAGCTTGTGAGTTTTACTACCGGTCCTTGGTTTACTATATAAAACTTCTGATAATTCTTCCTATAAATCTCATTTGGATTGTATTAACAGTTAGTTGGCTTACCTAGCGGGTCGGGTTAGGTGCCATCACAACTAGTGGATTTTGGATCATGAGAAGTTGGTACCAGAATACTAGGTTCATAAGTTCTATGAGTCATGAGCAAGTGTCTAGTAGAGTCTTGCGGATCGGTATGTTGACGTCCATAACTATCTTCGGGAGGGTACAGGGTATTTAGGAAAATTTCCCTTTCTTCTTTTCTCATCGTGTTGCGTTGTTTCAGCATGAAACCAAAAATTTTGATATTTCCCAATCATTCATATGTGATGTTGCACACTGAGTATTCACTATGCGCCGACGATTTGTGATGTTGCATATCGATTACGGAGGGCTATATATGCTTGATTATCATCGCAATGTGCTGTCAAGCCTCAATAGCAGATGCAATGTTAAATCTCCCAGTCTTTCATTTGTGGTACAAGGCGGGTTCGTATATCTAGTTTGTAAACATAGACTTGGGATTGGCTGGTGGCGTAACTGTTGTGATGAAGGTGGCTTCATGGTACGGCGTCGATTTGAGTATAGACGATAGGCCACCTCCTGCGTGATGAGTTGGGATCGTGTGTTTCGTATGAGGTCTCCATTTGGAGGGGTGTAGATATTATCATTTTAGAGCATTTGGGGAAGTCGTTTGACTATTGCATGGATGGATAAGCGCTCGGCGGAGTCTTCGGACTGTTATATGACTAGTTTTGCATGTGTTTTGAAGTATTTCGCTAAATCGGCGTGCTGGATAAGAGCATGCTATGAAGATGTGGCACTTTGGATTACTGGTGTTGTGCTCTAAAGCTTCAGGAAAAGTGGAGGAGTCTGCTGATGACGAACTGATTGTAGGATCATGCGTTGTATCAGTTTCTGGGCCGAGGAAACGCCTGGTTGTTTATTCGAATAGTCATGTGCTGGTGAAGCGTGGGTGCTCAATGCGTATTAGTTGTGTATCGAGGAGGTTCTGACAAGTTCTAGGTCTTATGTAGCATTTAAGGACTTATGAATTTGTGTACGGGTAAGGTTGAGATGGGTAGCGACTGTTGATCGGATCTGCGGTATTTCTTTTTCAAGAAAGATTCTACCTGGAAATGTTGGAGAGATGCATGAAATGGCTTCGGGTTACCAGGAGGTTCCTTCAGCGCGATCATATTGCATTGAGTTACTTTCGGGTTGGTACTTTAGGTTATTTGGTTAAGTTAGAGGAAATCAACCCTGATGACTCGATCATGTGTTAATGAGTTCCAAAGATTTCATCATGGTTATGACCACGACCGGAGTGGGTGTTTGCTACATGTAAAGAAGTTATATTGCATGGGTCACGTTCTCCTAGATTGAGTTAGATACAAGGTTCACAGTTGATAAGATGTTCAATTTGCTCAGTGTTCAGAGTTGATTATGGAATATTCGTAGTGTCACGAGTTAGCATGTTAGATCCGATGCGCCGTGTGGTTTACATGAACAAAGTTGCGGTTTAGTTTTTAAGGGAAGGATATGAGTTCTTGATGACATGAACGATTTCGGGTGTTTAAGATTGTGCTTTCACTATTTGTTTTCACCGGAGGAGAGTTCTCCTGTTGGCAGGTGCATTGTGTTTTGACTTGTGGTTATTTTTTTGTAAGATAATAGAGTGTGAATGATGTAATAGCCATTTGAGTAGTGGTGTTGAGATCGGATATGGAAAATGCGGTATGCATGAGGTTCAGAGATGGGATGTTCTCATTGGCAGACTATTCCTTGATTGCGAATTGTGAAGGAATGTTGAGATTGGGTGATTGATGGTATGTCTTATGAAAAGGTGGCTATGGAGATTGGGTTTGCTTGTCCCTGCGCAACTATTACCACAGGTATATCATCAGGCGGAATAGATGTTATTCGCGCCTTGGTCTACATTATGTGTTTCTCTCTTATGCCATGACGGATTATGAGGGTTACATTATTCTTTGCATGAATATTGTAATTCTACTTAGGCCATATGGCGTTATGGGCGAGATGGCCTTCTTGATGTTCACTTCCTTAATGCACCATAGTTGTGCTTGTCTTCCTCTGGATTGTTTATGACTAATTATTTTACCGCAGTTATATTTTCTGCACGCTATTGTGCTTTATGTTGACACAGATGTGATTAGCAAGCTCGAGTATTATGGCTCGATGGGTACCCTAAGCGGATTGATATGAAGGGATCGGGTTGCATGCCAGAATGGTACTATGGTGAAATGTAACTCTGTATGCTTATTTCGTGTATTTTGCTTCCACCTTGTTGAAAGTAGTTCATTGGAGAAATATTAAAATTACCCTGCCTGCTACTTGCTTAGTAGCCTTCTTATTTAACTTTCTTACTATTATCTGTCATGTCTAAATTATTACTTGTTTGGTGTACGAAACCGCGTTGTGTGGGGCTCCATATTATTTTTGTTGAGACTAGCCGGTTGGGCTGCTTGTAAATATGGAAAGTTTGGAAGGATGGTACTATATTTCTGGTGAGGATTTAGGTAATGGCCTTGGTCAGGCGAGTGAGCTTCTTGGCTTATTAATCAGATGAGTGGCTAAGAGATTTTGCGTGTTTCTATCATCATCGGCAGTGTATGAAGGTTTTGAACGAGGTTATAATCAATATGTGCTTTACTACGGTACCGAATTTGTTTTTGGGCAGCCATGGTGGTTAGCAGTTACTACTGTGAGTATTCAAGTGATAGGTTATATCATGTGATTACATCTTGGGTTACGGTTACGGATTGGCACCATTTGTTTAGACTTGTGCAATGTGTAGATGTGAGATTTGGGTCTTGTAATGAATTCGGGATGTTGGAGATTGGGTTGCAAGGTTTAAGAGCCAAGGTTGAAGTAAGGATCTCTAGTTATGTTGTGTTGGTAGGCATATATGGAGCAGGGTGACGCGGGATCACCCCCGAGTATGTGTATGGTAAGGTTACATGTGATTTGGTAGCTTTGGAACGACTCCTGGCATGTTCGAGGATGAACATATGTTTGAGTGGGGGAGGATGTAATGACCCGGCTGGTCGTTTTGAGCATTTGCACATCGCTTGGTAGCTTGAGGGCACGAGTAGCTCCGCACGAGGTATTATGACTTGTGTGAATCGTCGGTTTTGGTTTTCAAGTTATATGGAATCGATTTGGAAGAATGAACTTTAACAATGAAGCTTTAAGTTGGAAGAGTTTATCAAGTTTGACTTTTTAGCATTTGACCTCGAATTTGAGTTTTGATAGTTCTGTTAGGTCAGGATGGTAAAAGTTGGAAATTTAAATGTTTGGAAAGTTCATAAGATTGACTGGAAGTTGACTTTGAGGATATCAGATTCGGATTATAGTTCCGGGAATTGGAATAGCTTCGTTATGTCATTTAGGACTTGTGCGCAAAATTTGAGTTCATTCCATGTTGATTTGATATGTTTCGGCGCGAGTTTTAGAAGTTGAAAGTTCAAAGCTCATTGAATTTGATTTCAGGTGCGATTCTTCGTTTCAAGGTTGTTATGCGTGAGTTGAAGCCTTGAGTAGGTCCCTTCATCGTATGGAACTTTCCTGCAAAATTTGGCATCATTTGGAGTTGATTTGACATGGATCGGACGCTTAATAGCGATTCTAGATGTTCTTGAAGTTTATTGTGATCCTCATGCGTTTTGGTGGCCGACTCATACTTTTATAAGTTATTTTTATGTTTTGCTCACGCGTGCGAGTTCGTGTTGTGTTTTTTGACTGGTGTGGGGGTTTGGTTTGGAGCCTCAAAGGCTCGGGTGAGTTTCAGATTGGTTTCGGAGCGATTTTATATGACTTTGAGTGCTAGTACTAGTTTCATTGCGATTGTGATGTTTTGGTCTGAAATGCGGCTATCGCAATTGTGAAGTGGCCATCACAGTTGCAAAATTGGGCTGCTGGGACGATTCGCATTTCCGAAGAAATCCCTCGCATTTCCGAAGTGTGGCTATTCACTTTTGTGAGGATCCCTGCCGCTTTTGCGAGACAACTATCTTCGCATTTGCAATGAATTGGGTCGCAAATGCGACATTAGCAGGAAGTCTTCTGGTTCGCTTTTGCGACAAATTTTTTGATTTTGTGGGATTCGCATTTGCAAATCCCATGTCGCAAGTGCAACATCTGCAGCCTGCATAGAGCTGAGAATTCCGAGACTTAGCCTCGTGTGGTTATATTTTGAACCCTAGCTTCAACGGGAGGCGATTTTGTGGAGAATTTTCATACCAAACCATTGGGTAAGTAGCTTTAATCAATTTTTAATTATATTTTATGACAATACATTAGATTTAACATCAAATTAATGAGAATCTAAGGAAATTTTGGGATTTTTTCTAAATTTTGTTTTAAAAAAAATTAATACTTGGGATTTGAGAGTCGAATAGGAGGCGAATTTGGAAAGAAATCACGTATATGGCTCGTGCGGCTATGGGTAGTCAAGACCTACCGTTGGACCCGCGTTTGGACCGGGCGAGCCCAGGGTTAACTTTTGTTGACTTTTTGGAAATTGCACAAAGGTCGTATATTTATTAATTGAAATTCAAATTAACCTCCACCTTAAGTACGAGTTAAATACATCACCCAATGCAAGAGAAAACAATTTCAGTTAATAAAGAAAACAATTTCAGTTAATAAAGCTACAACCTTTATGCAATTTCCAAAAAGTGAACAAAAGTCAATCACCACCCAGCCCGGAATGACTCAGCAATGTGCAGGCTGCAGATAATGCGAACCCCGCAAAAGCGAACAATTTGTCGCAAAGGCAAACCAAAAGACTTACTGCTAAGGTTGCATTTGCGACCCAATTCTTCACAAATGCGAAGACAGTTGTCTAGCAAAAGCGGCAGGGATCCTTGCAAAAGCGAACAACCACACTTTGCAAATGCGAGGGCCTTCGAATGCGAATCTTCCAAGCAGTCCAATTTTGCTTATCCAATAGCCACTTCACAATATTGATAGCCGCATTTCTGACAAAAACATCACAATTGCGATGAAACCAGTACGAACACTCAAAATCATATGAAATAGTTCTGAAACAATTTCGAGACTCACTCGAGTCCCCGATGCTCCAAACCAATCAATCACACCAGTCCAAAAATGCAACACGAACTCGCTCGCGTCATCAAAACATCAAAATAACCTCTAAAAGTACAAATCGAATGCCAAAACGCATGAGGATCACAATAAACTTCAAGAACCTCTAGAATCACAACCAAGCGTCTGATACATATCAAATCAACTCCAAATGATGCCAAATTTTGCATGCAAGTTCCATATGGCAAAATGGACCTACTTGAAACAATGAATCGCACCTCAAATCAAAATCAATGATCTTCGAACTTTCAGCTTCCAAAAGTCGTCCCGAAACATATCAAATCAATCCGTAATGAACTCAAATTATGCGCACAAGTCCCAATTGACACACGAAGCTATTACAATTCCTGGAACTACAATCTGAATATCATTGAAGCCAACTTCCGGTCAAACTTATGAACTTTCTAAACCTTCAAATTTCCATCTTTCGCAAATTAGTGCCATATCCTTCTAGAAATATCCAAATGCAAATCCGGGCATACGTCCGAGTCCAATGTCACCATCTGGACCTAAAGGAACTATCAAAACTCCAATCCGAGGTCAAATGCTAAAAAGTCAAATTTGGCCAATGCTTCCAACTTAAAGCTTCAATCTAAATGTTCATTCTTCCAAATCGATTCCGAATAACTTGAAAATCAAAATCGACGATTCACATAAGTCATAAAATCTCGTGCAGAGATACTCGTGTCCTCAAACTACTGAGTGAAGTGCTAGTGCTCAAAACGACCGGTCGGGTAGATACAACAACTTGTGAGTACTTATCCTTCTCCACACTTGAGCCACTATATTCTGGATTTCGCACAATAAACTCAACAGTTATAGTACCAAAAATTTCATGTGTCTCATTGTTTTCATTGGCAACTTCTCCATTGATATTCTCAAACCAGTTTCTTCGCCAATTTCTTCCCTAATGGGTTGTTGTACACCTTAAAACCTTGGCTAATGGGATTTTCATCTTTATCTGAGGTGTCATCATCCTTTTTCCAAGGTTCTTCCTCAAATTTCTGCATGAAAGAAGAAACAACACCAGAACAAGAAAGAGTTAGTTGATTGGTATATGAATAAGTTTCTCGCACTATCAAGTTTCCTTTAATTTGTTCATTCAACTTTTCTTGTTCCTTCAAAACATGATTTTCCACGCCCTTAGCTGCTCAAACATTTCAATGGGTTCTTCTTCAGTAACCTGCACATTTGAAGCGCAAAGGCTAGAAAATAATGAGTTAGTAGGTTGCTTGAACAAGAATATTCCATTCTTCTGTAATGCATTCTTCTAATCTCTTATTTTTCCTCATCTCTCAATTGTACTTGTCCATCCTCCATTTTCTCTCTCAAGCTCACATTACTCAATTCTTCTAACCACTCATTTATACGTCTTGACAACTCACTCTCTTCACTCATCACTTTCTTTCCTTTTTCCTCTCTTGAGTTGTCAGCTTGCTCACCCTTGCTTCTCTCTTTCTTTTGTCTCTCATCCTCACTTTTGTTTGGATTGGAAGAGGATAAAATAGATGAAGACCGCCTCCCTTTCTTTCCTTGGAAAAATATGCTATTTGAAATATCATAAGCACCCACATACATTCCAAAAATTACTCTTCTATCTTTTGGAGAACATCTTACATCAACTCTAATATTTGATTTTCTACATCTACTTGATGTATCACTTTCCCCTTCTTTTATATGCCTTGGGCCTCAACTCCCCATCATTAGACGAAGGATAGTTTAAAGAAGATCTAGTAGCCTCATGTTTTCTCTTCTTTCTTTCATCCCACTAATTGTTCTCTTTCTTCATCGTTTCATAGGGTATTTGAATGTCCTTGCGAAAGATAATTTCTTCTTTCATTCTTTTCATGGATGTAGCCATAAACTCCTAAAACCTGTAAATTACTTGTTTACAAACAAAAGGTTGTTAGAAGAAAAAGGATCTCGCCAAAAGAATCACACCCTTACATGTATCGCTCAAGTAGTGGTTCTCAACACATGTGTATCACACAAGTAGGATTTTAACCTCAAAGAGTCTCACCACTCTTGCCTTTTACCACTCAAGGATCGCTCCTCAAAGCTCTTCCAAAAACAAACAACTCAAATTACCTCAAGCAAATCCTAATTTTGTTCCCATAATAGAATTTATTTCAAACAAAGAAAAGGACAAAATCCATAACTGATTGAAAACAAAACTCAATAGATATAAAGAAAAAAAAGGTACGGATCAAAATTGACATGAACTGATTAAGAACACAATAATAGGAACAATATAGTATGAACAAGATACTATTAAGTCCTAGCAAGATTTAAATATATTGTATAAAAATTTCTAGCAGATCTAGAGCATATTTAGTGGGCTTTTGAATTCAAAGGTGCTGCAATGACGTTTTGCACTTTTTCAAGTGACCGTTGAGTTTCTTGATGACCAAAATCAAATGAAGCTTCAAATCTAATGGGATTTCAAGGGATAACCACTAGATAAGATTTCCCAAGAATCCAAAGTCATGAAATCAAAATATAAAGCATGAACAAACCAAGAGCAAGTGATAAACACTATTCACGTCACTATTCATCAGGGCAATTTAGATTTTTGACTTTTTTATTCTTGTTATCGTGTACGCTATAGTAATTCTCTCTCTCTCTCTCTCTCTAACTTATTTTTTTGCACTAGTTATTAAGAAAACCCCCAAGATTACCAAGAACGGAATCTTTATAGAACCTCTCTGATATCACTTGATAAAAATAGGGATAGAAGAAGACTTTTAACTAGAAGATGAAAAGAGGCAAGGTTTGATTCTTGAAGAGAAGAACGCAAAACTCAAGTGTTTGAAACCTGAAACCTTCCTTAATAGTAAAAGAAGTAGAGAATCAGTTATAGAAGAAAAAGAATAGGAGGGAGGGAACTCAAACAAGAATGCTTGATATTAAAGACGTCCAAGTAAGGGTTCAAAGTTGAACAAAAAGGGTAAACCCCAAAGAGAACCTTACGGAGTCTCTACAAAGCCAAATACTACTTATATTAAAATTCTTCAATCTAAGTTACAATGAAGAAGAAAACACTTCTTTATATAGGAGTAAATGGTGGCTACCACCATAAAGAAAAAACCTTGAAAGAACATTCTAGGCTTCAAAGATGGTGAAACTAAATTAAATATGTTAAGTTTTTAGGTACATAGAGGACTACCCACACATTGTTCAATGTAGTCAACATTGAAGAATACTGACACATTGTTCAGTGTAGTCAACATTGAAGACTACCCACACACAGTTCAGTGAAGTCAACATTGACTTAGAATGCATTAATGAAAGATTCTAGAAACAAGGTTAATTTAACACTAGTTGGGGCTGTTGAAGTTGCTCCTTGCTTGGGCTGATTTGGGTCCCATTCCACCATCTTTTGGACATCAATTTGGGCTTCCAAATAGTTGTAACACTTTTCCGAAACATCGTCTTTGGGAAGAGCTCTTCTCCCACCGTAAGACACCTTCTAATTGCTAATTGAAGCTCATTGAGCTTGTATTGAAACTTCTTCGTTTGAGATCTTTTCACAGGACTTCTTCTAGCTGATAAAACATCACCAGTGTCCTTTAACGACGTTGAGCTTCCACGGTTGATATCATCCAAGAATTCCTTTCCCTTATAAATTATCTGCAATTGGCTCGAATCTCGCCTAAAACAACTCAATAATGTCAAACAAAGCTATAGGAACCAATTCCAAAAAATAAAGCTTCAATCTTCGTTCAATTCCCAAAAATTAAACAAAAGTAAACCCGGGAACACATGGTAAAAACCCGAGTCAAGGGGTATATCCTGACTACCCATAATCCCAAGAGTCCAAATATATGTTTAGATTCCATAACCGAGTCCGGATTGACCCTCATATCCCAAAGATTCAACATCCTAATTTGTAGGCAAAAACCCCTGATTATCTTCAAAATCTCATGATTAAAGTGTATAAATCGCCTCTTCCCGTGCTCCAAACTCAAAATAATGAAAATGTTCAAACCCGCATAATAAAAGTACTTTGCTAGCCCTTTTTGCATATGTGGTCAATACCATCGCATATACAATACCGCTTCTGCGAGCCCTCTATCGCATCTGTGAAAATCACTTACGTAGTCTACCCTCGCATATGCGGCCAACCTTCGACATCTAAGAAATTGCAAGTGTGAAACCAAAATATATGGGTGCGCAACTCCTTAGCCTGCCCATCCTCGTAGGTGCTCACATTATCTCCGTAGGAACGCCTTCACATCTGCCACCCTTTTCCGCATAAGCGACCCTTCATTCGGCCATGAAACTTCATAGAAGACACAAACCCCCTACACTAGTACCTTCGCACCTATGATCAAACTTCTGCAAGTACGATGCATTAGAACCAGAACTACCAAACCATTCACATATGGTGTGAAACGCCCCCAAGCCTCTCGGGAGCCGGTCCAATCATACCAACAAGTCATCATATTGTATCCAAACCTACACAAAAGCTCAAAATATCGTTATTATCATCAAAACCAATAATGGATGATAATACTCCATCTCTTAACTTCAAAACTTCCTAACTTTAACAAACATATCTTAATCATGCCTAAACATTCTGAATTCCAGCGAAATATTGCACACAAGTTCCAATCGATTAAATAAACCTATCCAGAGTCACGGAACACCAATCAGAACCTGATTTTCCCAAAGTCATCTCTAGGTCAAACTTATGAACTCTCTAAATATTCTAATTGCCAACTTTTAGCAGATAGGACCAAAACCTTCTAGGTACCTCTAAATAAAAATCTCGACATACTTCGAAGTCCAAAATCACCAGACGAACCTATTAGAACCCCCAAATTACCAGTCCGAGACTATCTAGTCAAAAACCCTTTACTTCCAAAATGAGAAAGTGCCTCTAGTAACTCTCAAACCTTCACGAACCCAAGTAACCAATCTCGCAAGTCAAAAAATAACAAACACACATATGGGAAGCATCAAATAGGGAAACATGGCTCAAATGCACAAAACAACAGACACTAGGTCATTACATTCTCCCCTCTTAACAAGCATTCATCCTCGAACGAGTTTAGAAATGTGCCTAAAATGATGAAAAGATGTGGATATCTGTTGTGCATATCAACTTGATCTCCCAAGTTGCCTCCTCAACTGGTTGGCCTCACCACTGAACCTTCACCGATGCAATATCTTTAGATCTTAACTTCCTATTCTTTCTATCCAAAATGGCCACCAGCTCTTCTTTATAAGCCATATTCTCATCCTACTGCATCGAACAGAAATCCAATACATGTGATTGATCTTCATGATACTTATGAATCATGGAAAGATGAAATACTGGATGAACTCTCGACAAACTGGGTGCAAAGCAAGTCTACAAGGCACCTTGCCAACTCTCTCCAAAATCGCAAATGGAAAAATATGCCGAGGACTCAACTTGCCCTTGTTCCCAAATATCATCACACCCTTCATATGCCAAATTCTAAAAAGAACCTTCTCACCCTCCACGAAATCCACATCATGAAACTTCCTGTCAACATAACTCTTCAACCTGTGCGGCCTGTATGAAGCCGCTCCTTGGATCAATTTCACCTTCTCCAAATATTTACGAACCAAATTTGTGTCCAATAACTTAGCCTCACCAGGCTTAAACCAGCCAACCGGAGAATGTCACAGCCTCCTATATAATGCCTCACACGGAGCCATCCGAATACTAGATTTGATAGATATTTTTGTAGGAAAACTCTGTTAAAGGTAGAAACTAATCTTGCTAGCCTCCAAAATCAATAACACATGCCCTCGACATATCCTTATGGATCTAAATGTCCGCTTATACTGCCCCCTCCGCCTGAGGGTGAAATGCAATGGTCAACTCCATCTACATTCCCGACTCACACTGAGCAACTCTCTAAAGGTCCGACGTAAATTGAGTGCCACGATCGAGATGATATGTACACCATGCATGCAAACAATCTATATAATGTAGATCTGAGCGAACCTCTCTGAACTGTATGAAGTCATAGCCGGAATGAAATATGCCGACTTGGTCAGCCGATCAATAATGATCCAAATGGCATCAAACTTCCTTTAAGTCCGTGGCAACCCTACCACAAAGTCCATAAGCTCCCACTTACACTCTGGTATATCAATCTTCAAAATCAAACCACCCGATTTCTGAGGCTCATACTTGACCTATTGACAGTTCAAACACTATGAAACATGCCAAACAATGTCCTTATTCGTCCTTCACCAATAATGTTGCCTCAAGTCACGGTACATCTTCATATCATGTAAGTGAATAAAATACAGTGAACTATGAGCCTCCTCAAGAATCAGCTCCCCCAAACCATCAAATATTAGGAACACAAATCTGACCCTGAAGTTGCGATACCCCTTCATCACTAATAGATACCTCATTAGCACCCCCTAACTGCACTGTGTCCTTATGAACAAGCAAATGGGGATCATCATACAGGCGAGGCTTAATGAACTCAAACAAGGACGGTTGCGAAACAAAACAAACAAGGACTCTACTACAGTGATAAAATACATAATCTCACTAATCTATTAGCAAATTATTGAACGTCCATAGCTAAAGGCTTCTCCGCAGCTGGAAAAAGGGCCAAACTCCCATACTCTCTGCCTTTCTACTCAAGGTGTCTGCTACCATATTCGCCTTCCTTACATGATACAAGATAGTGATATCATAATCCTTTTACAATTCCAACCACTTAGCTGCTCCAAATTCAAATCCTTTTACTTGAACAAATGTTGAAGACTCCGATGGTCAATCTAAACCTCACATGACATGACATATAAGTAATGCCACAAAATTTTGAACGCGTGCATGATAGTTGCTAAGTCCAAATCATGAACCTTGTAATTCTTCTCATGGGGCTTTAATTGGCACGACGCATAGTCAATCCCCCTACCATTCTGCATCAACACATAACCAAGGCCAATGTGGAAGCATCATAGTAGATAATATACCTACACAACCTTGATGGCATTGCTAAAACTAGAGCTCTAGTCAAAGCAATATTGAGCCTTTGAAAGACCTCTTCAAACTCGTCGGACCATCTGAATGGGGTGCCCTTATAAGTTTACTTGGTCAATGGAGCTGCAATAAACGAGAACCCGTACACTAAGTGAATGCGAGGCAATGGATACTTGTTCTTGCCGATAACCTTGTTCAATTGCCTATAATATATCCACATCATCATGGAACCATCCTTCTTCTTCACAAACAAAACTAGTGCACCCCAAGGAGAAACACTCAACCTCATGAGTCCCTTATCCAAAAATTCCAGCAACTGCTCCTTCAACTTCTTCAACTCAACTGGAGCCATGTGATATGGTGAAATAGATATGGCTGACTTTCCGGCACCAAATCAATACCAAAATCAATATCTCTATTGGGTGGCATGACTAGTAGGTCTATAGGAAACACATCTTGAAAGTCCTTCACTACCGGAACCGAATCAACAGCAGGAGTATCATAATTGACATCTCTAACAAAGGCTAGATATGCCAAACACCCTTCTCAAGCATTCGTTGACTCTTCCTAAATGAAATCACTCTATTAGGAATATGACCCAAAGAAACCCTCCATTCAAAACCTGGCAACCCCGGCATGGCTAATGTCACGGTCTTAGCGTGACAATCATGAATAGCATGGTACAAAGATAACAAATCCATACCAAGATCACCTTAAAATCCACCATGTCTAATAGCAATAGGTCCACCATCGTATCATAACCACAAACAGTAACCACAAATGATCCAATAGACTCGTTCCACAATAATAGAATCCCCCACCAGCGTGGACACATAAATAGGAATATAAAGAGAATCATATGGCATATCCAAACACGAAGAATAATATGACTAAATGTAAGAGGAACCAGGGTCAAATAATACTGAAGCATCCTTATGGTACACTAAAATAATATATGTGATCACAGCATCTGAAGCAACTTCCTTATGCCTCCCAAGGAATGCATAACAACGGGCTTGTCCTCCACAAGACTAACCTCCCCCCTCTAGGATAGCCTCGAACAAGCTGCGTCCACTCGTAGATGGTTGTGAAAGTGGTATAGCTGCTGACGCTGGAATCATGGAATGGGTTCCTTGACGTGGTACACCATTCAGAAGCCTAGGACAATACCTCTTGAGATGACTTAAGTTTCCAAACTCGAAGCGACCTCTCCCCTGGCGAGACTACTGGCTTAGAGACTATCCTTGAGGACCTAAATATTTGCCCAAAAAACCTTGAATAGATGGAGCACGGTATGAACGATATGCTGGCAGTGCACTGAAAGATGACTGATCTGTGCGAGCACTGTATGAGCCATAGCAGACTAAAGAACCACGATGAACTTGATTGGCTGACTGAATAGGCCTGAAAGGACGACCACCACTGTGATTCCCCTGGCCTCATAGATTGGGCACCACTAAAACCACCTGAACTGCAGGACCTCTTTGCGTTTCGCTCCTCTCTCTCCTTCCTGCAAATAAACTCTAAGAACATGATAATCTCCACAACATGATGAAATGTAGTATCAGCCTCGACCTCTCAGGCCATCCCAATATCGAATACCGAAATTGAGGCCCTACATGAACCTTATAACCCTCTTCCTCTTATTAGGGATCACGAACACAACATGACTTTCCAGCTCCGTGAACATCATCTCATACTAACTCACGGTCATAACCTCCTGGCGTAGATGCTCAAACATATTGCGCAACTTATGCCTGCGAGTATGTGGAATAAACTTCTCCAGGAAGATAACTAAGAACTGAGACCATGTGAGTGGTGGTGCGCCAGCTGGCGTACTCAACTCCTAAGTGTGACACCGTCTAAAGGCTGGCCCTATCAGTGGGAAAATAACAAAATTGACCCCGTTTAAGTCCACTGGATCCAAACTACACAGAACCCGATGATAGTGATCAATAAAATCATAGGCATCCTTAGTAGGCTCTCCACTGAAGTGGTAAGGGTGGAGTCTCTGAAATCTCTACAGCCTCTTCTACTCCTCAACAGTCAAGGCTAGCCTAATCTCGGGCTGAACTGCAATAACTGGCTGCACCTATAGAGTTCCGGGGTTTGATAACCATGAGCTAGCTGATCTAATTTTCATGTGGCAGGAGTCGGGGATTCTCCCTCAGCATGTGAAGTACATAGTGCAATGGGATCATACCCGACTGAGTCAAACTCTCATATAACAACAACAACGCACCCAGTATATTCCCACAAGTGGGGTATGGGGAGGGTGGTATTTACGTAGTCCTTACCCCTACCTTGTGAAGGTAGAGAGGTTATTTCCGAAAGACCCTCAGCTCAATACAACAAAATCCCAGTAGTTATGACAGAGAACTTTGGCAAACAAAATAGTAACAACAATTAGAAAAATAAAACGAAGCAAAGATAAAATATCGATCTAAAAATAATAAATACAAGGTAACACTAGTACTACCAGTAGGGAAGGAAGTACAGGTGTGAAAAGGAAATAAAATCGACCACTAACTAACCCTAATCTTTGACCTCCACACCCCATATCAAGGGTCAGCCCTTGGTAAGCCGAAGATGTTCCATGTCCTGTCTGATCAGCTCTCCCCAATATTTCTTCGGCCTACTACGCCCTCTCTTTGAACTCGCCATAGCCAACCTCTCACACCTCCTCATGGGGGCAACCACGCTTCTTCTCTTCACGTGACTGAAAAATCTCAACCTAACTCACATATATGCTCAAGATATGAGCCAAAGTATTCTGGAGTCCTAATGTAGCAATAGGTCCCTCAGGTACCTAAGCTGGTCCCACCAGCTAAACATGATCAGTAATCTGCTCCTCAACAGCAGCTGCCGATAGCTTGACAATGGCTGATCTACGACCGCCTCTAACCGCGGCGCATGCTCCATTTCTTCCTCTACCTCGACCCCGGCCTCTCGCAACTCTAGCTTAGGGGTACTCGAGTCTGCTCAGCAGCTCCAAAAGATAGTATCTTCACCAACTGTGATAGAATAGAAGAGCAAAGGTTAAAATTTTGGGATAAACATATCCGCACGATAGAGAATGAAGGAAAGAAAAGTTTTCCTAATAGTCCAATAGCCTCTCGAAGATAAGTACAAACTTCTCCCTATCGATCTGCAAGACTCTACTAGACTTGCTCACAAATTATGAGATCTAAGCAACTTAGGGCTCTGATACGAAGTTATCATAACCCAAAACCACCATCGGTCGTGATGGCGCCAAGCTCGTTTTCTAGGGAAGCCAATAATAAAACAATAATAGAACATAATGATAAATATAGAATAAATGAGTCCAAATGTCGAATAACATAGATAAACACCAATCAATACAACAAATCCCCATAAACTGGTAACACTAAGTCCTGAGCTCTAACGCATGAATACAAGTCTGGTATTACAATATATTTTATGAAACAAAATAATAATTAAAGGATAGAATGAGACGCCAGGGACTATGATCTGGATGCAGTGCTACCTCGGATCTCAACAACAACAGCTTGAAATCTCAATGCTCAGTTGGGTCCAGCTCCCGGATCTGCACAATTTAGTGTAGAGTATAGTGTGAGTACAACCGACCCCATTTACTTAGTAACTATCATTACTAACCTCGATGAGGTAATGTCGAGAGTGGTCAATAGTACTCATTATTAAACTTGTACAATTCATGAATATATATGTACGAATCAGCGTATTGGAATCTAAGCAAGGTAAAGACAAAACTAGTGATGCATAGAGAGAAAATATGCACAAGCATCATCATCAAGCTAACAGTTCAACATAAAGAGAACTTATACAAGAATATACAAATCAAGTTAGCCAGATTTGACATGGAGAGAAAATATGTAATTGTGAATCATTTCACCAAGTAAATCAGCAAATAGAGAAAATAGGCATAAAAGACATGTATACATTCTGAGGCTAGCATATGGAGAAGATACGCAGTAAAGAGCATGTGCACATCCAAGGAGATTTCATATAAAGAAGAGTACACAAAGTCCAAACACTAATCAGTTTCCATAATTTGCGTTTACATCATCAAGGAGAAACATGAGAGGACGACCCTAGGGGGGTGGATCCTTATTCACACGCTGCATGGACAACTCATGTGTGTAATATTTAATAACCGCGCGGACACCTCATGTGATCCCAATCGAGCCCAACACAAAGAAAGTGAATATAAAACCACATGAATTAGAGCAATGAATATCAAATCACATACTCGTGGACTGAGAAAAATAACATGCTAAGATGTATGCATATGCGAAGTGTACAACTACAACTCAAATTAGGCGGGTACGCCATACCATGATCAAACATGATATCAAGGTCTATACATGGTCTCTAACATGATTCAAGAAGTTCACGTACTTAATAGAAGCATACCGCCCGAACAATGCATAATAGAAGTCTAAAGTCTAATCCGATCGAAATCATACATAGCATCCTAATATGCGTTCTCACCTCACATATACGTCACTTTTTACACATTATAGTTTTCCAAATAAGGTCACATCCGAAGGATTATTTCCTCACAACAAGATTAACCAAGATACTTACCTCAAACAAGCAAATGTCAATACTCGAACAGCTCAAAAATAGGCAAATGCAGCTAAATAACATCAAACAAAGCAATAGGAATCAATTCCAAACAATAAAGCTTCAATCTTTAATCAAATTCCCAAAAGTGAATCTGGACCCACATTTCTTAAGCCCGAGTCAAGGGGTAGATCCCGACTACTTATAATCCCACGAGTCCGAATATGTGTTTGGTTTTCAATTCTAAGTCCAAATCTTAGCTCAAAACCTTAATTTTCCCTTTCTAAAGTTGTAGGAAAAACCCCCGAATTTATCTCCAAATTCCATGTTTTAGGAGTAAATAATCTATTTACATTATGAAATAATACCATAAATGGGTATAAAACACTTACCCCAGAGTCTTGTATGGAATTCTACAAGAAAAATCGCCCCACTCTAAGACTATGGTTCAAAATATGATAGAATGAGTAAAAATCCCGAAATTCTCACTTATATGTAATGCCCAACAGTCTTCTTTGCAAACGCCACCCGTGCCTCGCATTCGTGAAGCGTACAATCTGCTTCTGCCAAATCGCACTTCGCGAATGCGACATCACCTCCGCGAATTTGAAGCCTTCCACCCATCCTCCATTGAAGATGTTACGATACCCATGCGAATGTCAAGGCTCACCTGCCCAGCCACTTCGCGAATGCGACATAACGCGACTTGCCTTACACGAATGGGAAGAGTTTCATCCAGCTTATATCTCATACTTTGTGAATGTGGGACCACTTCCAAAAATCCGAAGAGCAACTGCCCCAATTCCGAAAGGCACTTTGCGATCTTGATCGCGATGAAGAACCTGACACTAACAAAAATCTACAACACCAAAAATGCCCCGGATGGTCCAAAACTCACTCGAGCCATCCTGAACCCTGCCCCAATAGTATAAATAGGTCCATAAACACTACCAAGACCTATCCAAAGCTTTCCAACACATACATTAACATCCCATGTATGAACCAAAGATCAAATCACATGTTGCACCTCTCTTAAGTTCAAGAACTTCCACGATTCCAACAACGTGTCAGATTCTTGCCTAAAAAATCTGTATCACGACCAAGTACTGCACACAAGTTCCAAAAAACCGAACAAATCCATTCCAGGTTGTGTGTGGAGCCAAATATCATCAAAGTCAACTATCGGTAAAACTTAAGAACTCTCCAATACCTCAAATTGCCAACTTTCGGCAAATAAGCTCAAAATCTTCTAGGAACATTCAAATCAAAATACGAATATATACGTAAGTCCAAAATCTCCATAAACATCTATTGGGACCAAAAAATTCACCAACTTGAGGTCGTTTACACAAAAGTCAAATATTGGTCAACTCTTCCAATTTAAGGTTTTTGTTCCAATTCACTCCCAAACACTATGAAAACCAAACCACCCAACTTGTGTGTTATAAAACATCAAATAACAGGGAAAATCAAATAGGGGATGGGGTTCAAACACACAAAAAAGCCGGGCGATTCATTATAATATCTTGAATCCCTATGGATTTCTGCACCAAAAATATGGAATTTTAAAGTGAAATTTGAGGTTTTGGTTTATAACTTAAGAGAGGATATTTTGAGATTTTGAGTACCAATTTGACTTAGATATGGAATCGAATAATATTTTTGGACTCCAGGGGTTATGGTTTAACAGGATCTATTGCTTGACTAACATTTTGACCATGTAGGCCCGGGTTGACTTTTATTGGCTTTTTGAGAGTTGATAAAGATTGAAATTTTATTTTTTGAAATTCAATTCTATGACCTTATTTGACCATGTTAAGTATTATTTGGCCAGATTTGAGCCGGTTGCAGGTAAATTCTTAGGGAAAAGCGGTATGGAGTATTGAGCTTGTCTTGAAAAAAGTAAATGACTTGGTTATCTTGACTTGTGGGAATTAGGTTGTACGTGATTTACTTGCTACTTGCTAAAGTTTGTTGGTGACAATGTGTATGCAAAGTGACGAGTTGCCTATGTGTTTGCTATGGCTATAGCATGTTTGGATAGAAATTAGATTATTCATGCCTTGTCTTGCTTCATGTATTTGTTAATTGATCATGAGACTACTTAATTATTCTTTGTCTTGTTTAATAATTTAAGATCTAATAAACTGGATAAGATCAAAAACTAATTACGGAAAAATCCCAAAAACCTAAGTGTCACCGAGTACATGAGTATTATATATATATATATATATATATATATATATAGGACTATGTCTGGAAAGTAAGACTAAATACGTAAAACAGAAAGATAGGGAAAGGAGTATAAAGGTTTGCAGACCCCGAGTGGCTACCCCGATGATCTCCGAACAAGTAGACTCCACGATCAACGACTGCCGTGCCCAAAAATGCTTGAATCTACAGACGAGGTGCACGGTGTAGTGTGAGTACAACCAACTCAGTAAGTAACAAGTCTAACTATTGGACTGAAAGTAGTGACGAGCTCAGCAGGTACAATTCAATATAGAATTAATAGTACAGAAATGTAGGCATGCTTTCAAGTTCAACAGATAAACTCAATACAAGCAAAATAGATCAACTCGAAATGATATGAGGAATGTGACATCTCTATATCTTTATGCCAATGTACATGTTGTATATGATGCACTACAATGGAAGTTTTGTGAACTCACACTCTCTAAATACTCAATCACTCCGTATAGTATACGGCCAATCCAGCCCCCAATATAAAGATCAATTGACAGTCATTCACTCAGTACTGTAAAGGTCCAATCCAGCCCAGGGCAAATCCATCCCAAATATAAATGTTTTGGGCAAATCCAGCTTAGGGCAGATGCAGCCCAAATATAACTAATAGATGTGCTCATCGTGGGTGTGCACACTCTGGAGGGGCAGACCCAGCCCAAGCGCTATAATAAGCTATATCCATGCATAAATCAATAAACTATGTTGGGGCCTGCAGCACGATCCCATAAATATCACTCAAAATCAGGCCATCAGCCTTACTTAGTCATTAACCTCTCCAGTCTCTCGGGCTCACAATATCATAAAAATTAGCCCGATATGATGATATGATGTATCAAAGAATGGCAACAGAGCTTGAGATATAATATGTAAATGATAGATGTGACTGAGTTCATAATTGTAAATTAAACAAGTAATACAACAGCAACAAGAGCCTAAGGACGATTTTAACATGAGTCTCGGCTCAATTTGTCTAACACGTGGAGGATATGTGGGTATTGACATGATTATTTGATTATGCAACTCCAAGGGAACAATTAGGTCACAATTTCTACGGTGCGCACCCACATGCCCGTCATCTAGCATGTGCGTCACCTCCTTACCAATCATATAACACGTAATTCAGGGATTTATACCCTCATAACCAAGTTTGGAAGGGTTGCTTACCTCAAACTGTGTGAAACTCTACTCCAACCAGCCCTTGCCTCGCGAAACGGCCTCCAAATACCTCGAATCCAGTCACTAAAAGTTTGATACAATCTACACGAGAAAAAGGAATCAATTTCATAAGAAAACACAAAGTTCTGAATCAAATTCAGAAAGTCGACTCAAAAACCAACCCCTGTCTCGAAATTCAATAAAAGTCCCAAAATCTGGAAGCCCAATCAAGCACGAGTCCAACCATACAAAATTCACCAAAATCCAACACCAATCGACACCTAAATCCCCATTTTAAACTCTTCAAATCCCTAGCCTCAAACTCTTAATTTACACATCAAACCACACAACCTAGGTGGGAAAATCAATAGGGAAACATAATTATTGAATAAATTTAACCACAAGTGACTTATCTAAAGAAATCCCCCAAATATCCTCTCAAAAATCACCAAATCCCGAGCTTGAAATGTTTCATATGGTGAAAAATCACAGAACCCTCTTTTTCATATGCAATGCCAGTGATTCCTCTTCTGTGGTCCATATAGCCGCATCTGTGGCACCGCTTTTGCGGTCACAAATTTCGCATATCCGGAGGTCACTTAAGGTCCAGGCATCCCACTGCTGCGATCCCAAATACCACTCCTGCGGGTGCGCCTCTACGCAAATTCGTCCGCTTCTGTGGGCCAACCTACCCAAGTCCTTTTCCGCTTCTACGACATGCCACCCGCATCTGTGAGATCCCAAGTGCGGTATTTTCCCTCGCACCTGTGCAAGTGCTTGCACTCACCCAAAACTGCATCTGCGACCCCATGGCTGCTTCTGCATCTCCGTACCTGCGGCAATCCCTTGCAGGTGCTGTTTCACCAGACCTGACCGCAGCAACTCCTCCAAAACTCCAAATCCAATTTGCTTTCGATCGGAACCACCCCCGAGGCCCCCAGGACCTCAACCAAACATACCAACAAGTCCTACAACATGACACAAACTTAGTCAAACTTTCAAATCACATCAAACAACAATAAAACCACGTATCGTGCAACGATTCAAGCCTAATAAGCTTTTGAACTTCCAACTTCTACATTTGATGCCGAAACTAATCAAATCACGTCCGATTGATTTCAAATTTTGCACCCAAGTCACAAATGAAATAACGGACCTGCTCCTACTTCCGGAACCCCAATCTGAACCCAGTAGCCACAATGTCCACTCTCGGTCAAACTTCCAAATTTTCAACTTTCGCCATTTCAAGCCTAATCTAACTATTGACCTCCAAATCACAATCCGGACTCGCTCCTATGGCGAAAGTCACCCAACGGTGCTAACGAAACCATCAAAACTCTATTCCGGAGTTGTTTACATACAACTCAACATCCGAACAAACTTTTCGACTTAAGCTTTCAACCTCGAGACAAAGTGTCTCAACTTATTCAGAAACATTTCCGGACCCGAACCAACTACCTCGACAAGTCACATAGTAGCTATAAAGCACAAAATCGGCAGTAAATGGGGGAATGGGGCTACAACTCTCAAAACGACCGGTCAGGTCGTTATATCTTCCCCTTATTAAAGAAATGTTCGTCCTCAAACGGGTCTAGAAACGTACTTAGAGTCTCAAATAGGCGTGGATATATGCTCCGCATCTCCAGCTCATTCTCCCAAGTAGTCTCCTAAACTGGTTGACCTCTCCACTGCACCTTCACTAAAGCTATGTCCTTGGACCTCAACTTTCAAACCTGTCGACCCAAAATGGCCATCGGCTACACATCATAAGTTAAATCACCATCCAACTAAACCATGCTGAAATCGAAACATGAGACAGGTCATCGACATACTTCCGGAGCATAGAAACATGAAATACTGGATGCACACTCGACAAACTAGGTGGCAAGGCAAGCTTGTAAGCGACCTCTCCAATCCTATGAAGTAACCTTAAATGGCCCAATATACCGAGGGCTCCACTTATCCATCCTCCCTAATCTCATAATACCCTTCATGGGTGAATCCTTGAGCAGTACCTTCTCCTCAACTATGAAAATAACATCCCTAACCTTCCTATTAGCGTAACTTTTCTGTCTGGACTGTGTCGAGCGAAGCTGATCCTAAATCAATTTAACCTTGTCCAAAGCAACCTGAACCAAGTCTGTACCCAATATCCTAGCCTCACCCGGCTCAAACTAACTCACTATAGATCGACACCTTCTCCCATACAGAGCCTCATACGGAGCCATC
Source organism: Nicotiana obtusifolia (assembly GCA_002018475.1). NCBI lineage: Eukaryota > Viridiplantae > Streptophyta > Magnoliopsida > Solanales > Solanaceae > Nicotiana > Nicotiana obtusifolia. The sequence continues at coordinate 105,419 of MCJB01015751.1, read as the reverse complement.
CGAATGCTCGACTAGTAGCTGTTATTGTAGAAAAACTCCGCGAGCGGCAAAAACAAATCCTAAGAAGCCCCAAAATCTATGACACAAGCGCATAGAATATTCTCCAATATCTGAATACTGCGCTCGGACTGTCCGTCCATTTGAGGGTAAAATGTTATACTCAACTCAACCTGGGTGCCCAAGTATCGCTGCACGGCTCTCCAAAATTGTGATGTAAACCGCGTGCCCCGATCCGAAATGATGGACACTGGCACGCCATGAAGGCGAAGAATCTCCCGGATGTAAATCTCAGCGAATCGCTCTCAAGAATAAGTAGTCCCAACTGGAATAAAGTGCGCGTACTTGGTCAGCCGATCCATAATCACCCAAATAGCATCGAATCTCGAAGTCCGTAGGAGCCCAACTACAAAATCAATGGTGATACACTCCCATTTCCACTATGGAATCTCAAGTCTTTGAAGGAATCCACCCGATCTCTGATGCTCATACTTCACCTGCTGACACTTAAGGCACCGAGCAACAAACCCCACTACATCTTTCTTCATTCTCCTCCACCAATAATGTTCCTCAAGTTCGGGTACATATTCACGGCACCTAGATGAATGGAATACCGGGAACTGTGGGCCTCCTTAAGAATCAAATCATGTAACCTATCTACATTAGGCATACAAATCCAACCTTCCATCCTCAACAACCCATCATCCCCGATAGTAACATCCTTAGGATCACTGTGCTGAACCGTGTCCTTAAGGACAAGCAAATAAGGATCATCATACTGGCGCTCTCTGATGCGATCATATAAGGAAGACCGAAAAATCACAAGCTAGAACACAGCTGGGCTCTGAAACATCTAATCTTACAAACTGGTTGGCCAAGGCCTAAATATCAATTGAAAGAGGTCTCTCACCAACAGGAATGAATGCAGGGCTATCCATACTCACCGCCTTCTTACTCAAGGTATCATCTACCACATTAACCTTCCTGAAATGATACAGAATAGCAATATCATAGTCCTTTTGCAGTTCTAACCATCTTCGTTGTCTCAAATTTAAATCCTTTTATTTGAACAAGTGCTGGAGGCTTCGATGATCAGTAAATACCTCACAAGACACACCGTAAAGATGCCTCAAAATCTTCAATGCATGAATGATGGCAGCCAACTCCAAATCATGGACAGGGTAGTTCTTCTCATGAGGGTTCAACTGACGCGAAGCATAAGCAATCACTCTACCCCCCCAACATTAAGACACACCCAATACTAATTCGAGAAGCATCACAATACACTATAGAAGAACCTGAAGATAAAGGCAAAACTAGACCTAGAGCTGTGGTCAAGGAAGTCTTGAGCTTCTGAAACCTCTCTTCACACTCATCCGACCACTGGCACCCATTTGGGTCCATTTGGTCAAGGGCGATGCGATAGACGAGAAACACTACACGAAGTGATGATAATAACCGGACAAGCCAAGAAAGCTTCGAATCTCCGTAGCTGAGGACAGTCTGAATTGCTTCTATCTTCTCCGGATCTACTCGAATCCCTTCACTGGAAACCACGTGCCACAAGAACGCCACCGAACCAAGCCAAAAATAAACACTTGGAGAACTTGGTATAAAGCTTCTCCTCCCCCAATCGCTGCAACACAATCCTCAAATGTTGGCCATGCTCCTACTGGCTATGAGAGTACACCAGGATATCATCAATGAATTCTATAACAAATGAGTCAAGATAAGACTGAAATACATTGTTCATTAGATGCATGAATGCTACTAGGGCGTTGGTCAGCCCAAAAAACATTACAAGGAACTCATAATGACCATAACGGGTCCTAAATGCATTCTTTAGAATATCTGAGTCCCGAATCTTTAACTGGTGATACTTATACCTCAAATCAATCTTAGAGAACACCCTCGCTCCCTGAAGCTGGTGAAACAAATCATCAATGCGCGGAAAAGGATTATTGTTCTTGATTGACTTTGTTCAACTGCCTATAGTCGATGCACATCTACATAGTACCGAACCATCTTCTTCATAAGCATAACCGGTGCATCCCAAGGCGACACGCTAGGCCTAATAAACCCCTTATCATGAAGTTCCTAAAGTTGTTTTTTCAATTCCTTCAACTCAGCTGGTGCCATACGATACGGAGGAATAGAAATGGGTTGCGTGCCTCGCATCAAGTAAATACCAAAGTCAATATCCCTATTGGGCGGCATGCCCGGCAGGTCTGCAGGAAACACATCCAGAAAGTCTCCACTGGAACAGAGTGAATAGTAGGAGTATCAGCACCAACATCCCTCACAATGGAAAAATATGACAGACATCCCTTCCCAACCATCCGTTGGGCCTTCAAATATGAAATGACTCTACTGTGAACATAATCTATAGAATTCAGAATAGCATGAAATGGAGACAACTAATCCATACCCAAGATCACATCGAAATCAACCATACTAAGCAGCAAGAGATCAACTCTAGTCTCCAATCACCGAATAGTCACTACACACGATCGATATACATGGTCCACAACAATAGTATCGCCCACCGACGTAGATACATGAGTAGATGAAACTAAGGACTCACGGGGCATATCCAAATAATGAGCAAAATACGATGATACATACAAATAAGTAGAACCACGGTTAAACAATGCAGAAGCATTTCTGTGGCATACTAAGACAATACTTGTGATCACTGTATCTGAAGCAATGGCATTTGGCCTGGCAGGAAGAGCTTAGAATCGGGCCTGCCTGCCACCTGATCAGCCTCCCTCTCTAGGGCGAACCCTAGCTGCCTGAGCCCCACCCCTGGCTGGCCTGGCGGGTGGTGAAGTAACTAGTGCGGAGGTTGTCGCCTGACTCCTCTGCCGAACTAGACCTCCTGTATGGCCGGGACATAACCTCTTCACATGACCCAACATTCCCCACTCAAAACATCCCCTCTCGAAAAATGGCGGCAAGTACTAAGGCGGATCCCGGGAACTACAATAACTATCAGAAGAACCTGGTATGGATGAACCCTGAACTGATGGTGCACGAGATGAACTATGAGCTGGAAGAGCACTGTGAGATGACTGACCCAAACGGGCACTATATAAAGCATGGCTAGATGATGCACCACGGTGAATTGGACGAGCCATCTGAGCGGGCTTATAAGGATGACCCCTGCTGTGGTAAGACTGTCCCCTAGAAGGAACACCATTGGAACCACACAAACCTCGAGGCCTCTTGGCCTCCCTGTCCGAACGCTCCTGACTACAGACCTCTATCTGCTGAGAAATATCAACCACCTCATCAAAAGTAGAACCAAATACCCTCTCCCGAGTCATAAGCAAGCGCAACTGTGTGAGGCCATCAATGAACCTCCTAATTCTCTCCCTATCAGTGGGAACCAACTAAATTGCGTGTCAAGCCCACTCGGAAAACCTCATCTTGTACTGGGTCACATACATGCTATCCTGATGTAGCTGCTCAAACTCTCTGCTCAGCTCCTTCTTGCGAGACTGTGGCACAAACTTCTCCAAAAAATAGAACGAAGAACTCACGCCATGTGAGTGGTGCTGCACCGACTGGCCTGCGCCTCTCATAAGCCTCCCATAATCAGAAGGCAGCCCTAGTATACCGAAAAGTAGTGAATGAGACCCCACCAGTGTCCAGAATACTTGCCATGCGAAGAATCCGTTGGCACCTGTCCAAAAAGTTCTGGGCATCCTCAGACTCAGCCCCACTGACTGATGGAGGCTGGAGTCTCCCAAATCTCTATAGTCTCCTCTATTCATTATGAGTCATAACGGGACCCACCTGGGCCTGAGCAGCTGCAACCAGCTAGGTTGGTGGTACCCCGGTATCTGAAGTCCCTGCATCACCTGTTATGGTGTACGGGCGGCGGGAGTCTGAGTACCTCCTCGGCCTGAGAAGTGGCTGTTGCGGCCGGAACAGAAACCGCTTGAGCAAGGATGGTCCACACAGTCAAAATCTGAGCCAAAGCCTCCTAATGGCCTGGAATCACAATGGGCACGGCTGGTGAATGAGCTGGCCCCACTTTCTCAACCATATTTAATACCTGCCCTTGAGCAGGAGCAACTGGTGGATCTGCGGGTGCCGCTCTTGCTGCTGTAAGAGATGCACCCCTGCCCCTACTGCGGCCTCTACCACGACCTCAACCTTCAACACATCAACCAAACATACCAACAAGTCCTACAACACGATACGTATTTAGTCGAGCCTTCCAATCACGTCAAACAACGCTAATACCACTCGTCGCGCATCGATTCAAGTCTAATGAACTTTTGAACTTCCAACTTCTACATTTGATGCCGAAACCATCAAATTACGTCCGATTGACCTCAAATTTTGCACGCAAGTCACAAATGACACCACGGACCTACTCTTTCTTTTGGAACCCCAATTCGAGCCCGGTAACCACAAAGTCCACTATCGGTGAAACATCTAAATTTCCAAATTTTGTCATTTCAAGCCTAATCCAACTATGCACTTCAAAATAACAATCCGGATACGCTCCTAAGTCCAAAATCACCCAACAGAGCTAGCAGAACCATCAAAACTCTATTTCGGAGTCGTTTACACAAAAGTCAACATCCGGTCAACCTTTTCGACTTAAGCTTTCAACCTTGAGATTAAGTGTCTCAACTCATTCTAAAACCTTTCCGGACTCGAACAAAGAAGCCTGACAAGTCACATAGCAGCTACTAAGCACAAAATGAGTAGTAAATGGGGGAACGAGGCTACAACTCTCAAAACGACCGATCGGGTCGTTATAAATTATTTATCAATTACTACTTTATTGGGTCTATTCTACAATTCTATCCTTTATCTTTTATATCTTTTCTTCCGCAATTTAAAATCATATCACTATGACAGGCCCTGCTCATAATGTCCTTAGTTCCTAAATCCACAAATTTCCTCAATATGCAACTCTGCAACTCATGCGTATGTATATGAAATAATAAAATGAAGAAGCACCATGCACAACAATAAAAATACGGATAAAAGCTCATATGGCTAAAAGATGGCTATGGCTAATCATGTAGTTATTTTTATCATAACAATTCAACGAGCAATTTCAACATTCATGATTATAATCCTAATATTCAATACGAGTGAATTAAGCCATTTAACCACCAAATCATGAGTCGACTAAGATAAATGTATGATTACAGATTTATAATAAAGCTCGACATGGCAAAATAATCCTTTAGGCCTAATTCAATAAGTCATAACCTTAAGCATGCTTCTAAATCATAATTATGAGTCATCACAAAGTCGTAGAATCAACGAAATATGGATATGAAATTCACATAGTCCAAACAAGGAACAACCATAAGCCAAACTCTATCAGATATGGTTATAGCCTAGCTACTCATATACGCTTGTCGCCTCGCATATACGTGGCTCCTAAATCAAGAAACATTTATCGAATATATCACATATTGGGAGAATTCTATGTCGCAAGGATGGAAAAGAGACCTACCTCTAACTGAGAATACCTTTAATCTATAAGGATAGTTTTTCCCTTCAAATCAAACTCTAAACAACTTGAATTTGGTCAAATATTACTCATAACGTCAAACAAAGATATTGAAATTGACTTAAATAGTAAAGATTCAATCTTTTATCAAGTCCCTAAAAAGCAAGTAAGGCCCACGTGGTCAAAACAAAAGTAAAGGGGTAGATCCTGACTACCCATAACCTTAGTAGTCCAAATATGTGCTTAGTTTCCAAAATTGATCAAATCGAACCTTAAATACCCAAATACGCCTTCTTAAGTTGTAAACAAAAACCCCAATTTTCTCTTTATAAATCCTTCTTCTAAGTGTATAAATCCATAGGAATCAAGATACATGATCAAATCCAACTAAAAATTAATTACCCATAATGTATTAGTGAAAATCCCTTCCAATATCGCATCTTCCCGTACTCCAAAACCTAAATTAATGAAATATATACTAACCATCGAAATATAACATGCTGCCAGACATTTCGCATCCGCAGTCCAAAATGTCGCTTATGCAACCACCTGCTCGCATCTGCAAGCTTCTTTTCACTTACCAGACCTCACATCTATGGTAAAACATCTTTAGTTGTGGATGCGCAGGTGCGCAACCCCTTCCGCAAGAGCGAATACGCTTCTTTTCCAAAACCTCTGCACAGACAGTCACCCAGCACCAGGCCTCCCCTTCGTAGGTGCGATGCTTCCCATCGCTAGTGCAACGTCGCATCTGTGCACCAAACCTCCAAAATGGCTTGTATTTATCCTGAAAAACTCCCGATCTCCCCGGACCCCCGTCCTATCATATATATACAAGTCCTAATACCTTAAGTAAACTAATCCAGAGGTTTGAGACATCACGAATAACATAAAATCCAAGATCAAAGATAAAAATCCATCTCTTACTTTCCAAACTCTCTAACATCGAGAAACACATTTGAGTCATGTCTAAACATTCTAGTTGACAATCAAACTTTTCACATTAGTTTCATTCAACCAAGTGAACCTACCAATAGCCTCGAGACACCAATCTGAACCCGATAACCCCAAAGTCAACTATCGGACAAACCTATGAACTCTCCAGTCCTTCAAATCACCATTTTCGATAAATAGAGCTAAAACCTTCTACTAACCTCCATTAAATCCGAACATATGCACGAGCCAAAAATCAACATACAAACCTATTGGAACCATCAAACCACTAATCTTAGATCGTTTATTCAAAAGTCAAACCTTGGTCAACTCTAGCAACTTTAGCTTCCAAAGATGAAACTAAGTTTTCCATCAACTCTCAAACCTTCCTGAAACCAAATCAGTCATCTCTGCAAGTCATAAAACATCAAAAAAACATGCGTGAAGTATTAAATAGGGGGACATGGCTCAAATATACAAACCAACTGTCCGGGGTATTACATTTTATCATTAAGTGTTGGCTTGTCTAGCAAGTTCGGTTACGTGTCATCATGGCTCATTGGTTGGGATTTGGGTCATGACAGTGCCAAAACCAGCCAACAAAGAGTGTAAAACTTGATAATTTAATGACAATATTAGTCCAAATTCTTCGTATAACTAAGATCAATCCTACTACTCACATGTATAGAGAAGGCCAGGAGTGCATGTACAGTAATATCTCCATCCATATAATGTCTAGTTTCCAACTGTCTGCACCTAGAGTTCCAAGATTTGTGCATCAAAATTTTAGAATAGCTAACCATTTCCATGTTGCTTTTGAGCCATTCACGTATCAAACAAGTATCTTGCACTGGACAACAAGTGAAAAATAAATGCCTACTTGAACATAGCTGAACACATGAGAGTGGGCAGGGCATACAGTTCTATCCACATATAGTACAACTTCCAGGTATTGCAACTCCAATACATGCTTGTGCCTTTTTTTGGCCCTCCATCTAGAGACTGAACACCAAATGCTAATACCATACCTTAGAAGAAGGGCATGTCCACAGTATCTTCTCTTGCAAAAAAGGAAACAAGGTCAGCCGTAAACAATACCCCCATGCCCTCATCCATTAGGATTTGAGCATAGTTACAATATTCACCTTCCCGTATGATCTCCTATACCTTATTTCCACACATCCTCATCTGCCATGACACAAAATCTCAACCATGGGGTCCTGATGACACCTAACATCTGCTTGCTAAGAAAGCCAACATTAGCACAATGACTAAAATTGTTTATCTACTAAAGACATATTAATAATGAGAAAAGCACGAAGTAACATAAACATATAATAAGATGAACAGCTATCGCTGTCTAAAACTATTCCCCAGAATCTGGTGTCAAAGTTACATGAGCCAATAATAATATAAACACAAGCATGAAATGGAAAATATAATATTGTCTGGTACAATAACCAGAAGACAAAAGATAGGAAAAGGACCCCAGGGTTTGCGAAAGCCAAGAAGCACTACCCCATCCTAGGACAAGATCCGAGCATCGCCTCTGAACACTGGTGGGACCAACACCAGGATCTGCACAAGAAGTATAAAAGTGTAGTATGAGTACAACCGACCCTATGTACTCAGTAAGTATCGAGTCTAACCTCGATGAAGTAGTGACGACGCTATGACAAGACACTCAGTTTAAACTTGTGCGAGTAATAAGCAGAGAAGCAATAACAGTATAGAGAAAATGGATAACTACGTAACGAATAGAATAAATGTAGATAGTAGCGGGCCCCAAAATAACATCTCACCACTACCTCATAGTACAACCAAGATTAATTACATAACATCCCTTCCATTGCGGCGAGCAACCCAATCCCAAATATCAATAACAACACTATTGCAGCGCGCAACCCAATCCAACATATATGTATAATAATAATATAGCGGCATGCAACCCGATCCTCTCTCTCTCTCTATATATATATATTGTTGCGGGAACGCAACCTGATCTAATATATAATGTTACTGTTGTAGCGTCCAACCCGATCCAATATATAACATAATATTGTTGTGAAATGCAACCCGATCCAATATATTTAATAATACTAGATTCGATATACAAATAAAAACAAAATACGGTGAATCTTACAAAATAACATAAAGGTAATTAAACGCATAATTCTATAAGGCAAGATCTACATGTAAGGTTTAGAAGTGTAGTACATGTACAACCAACCCCACGTACTTCGTAAGTATCCCGACTGAACTCGGTGAAGTAATGACGAGGTCTCAGGTCAAGGATAGTCACTTTATATAACTTGTACAACTCAATAACATATACATGTACCCAACAACAATATCAAATTTATGCATGAAATAAAGGCACAACCGATCAGTGCACATAGAGAAGATGTGCGAAGTCTTTTAACAGTTCAGCATATAAAGAAGATATGCATTTGATATCACATAACATGTCAACAATTGTATATAGATAAGATATGCACAGGTACTGTACCAGTTTCACATATCAGAATATAGAGAAGATATGTGACTACTATAATTAAATCATCAAAGGTAACTTATAGGGAAGATATGCGTAAAATGTCAAATAATTAGTCAACAGTTGCATATAGAAAAGATATGCATCAAATATCAAGTAATCCTTTAACAATTGCATATGGAGATGATATGCATGAATAAGTATGTTAAGTTACACGTATCCAAACAGAGAGAAGATATGTACCGTGAATCATCTCATCAAGTAAAGCAACATATAGAAAAGATATGCATAAAAGGCATGTAGAGAAGAAATGCAAAGTGCAATCAATGATCCAATTTCCATACTCCGCTCAACCAGAAACTCGTCAGTTTCTCACAACCGATGTGTACACCATCAATAGAGAAACATGAGGGGGTGAACCTAGGGGGATGGGATCCTTATCCAATGATGCTGAGAGAACTCACTTTCCACAACCACATGGACAACTCATGTGCCATATTCATAACAATTGCACACACAACGCATGTGCCTTGATAACTCAACCCATACGGATCACTCACATGTTGTTACCAGTCCATCACATAGAAAGAATATACAAATATACATGTATACGAATAACGGATATCAAATCACATACTCGTGGACTAAGGAAAATAATATGCTAAGGTGTATGCATATGCAAAGTGTGCAGCTACAACTCAGCTCGAGCGAATTTTCCATACAATAGCAAATATCATGCTCAAGTAGGGAATCCGCACCTACATATGATCTCTAGCATGATTATGAAGTTCACGAAGTCATACAAAAATATGAAGCATGATAGCAAGAAGTATAGTATCCAAATAAGGCATAGTATAGCCTAAAGACTACTCCGGTCATGAATGATACATAGCACCCATATATACGTTCGTCACTTCACATATACGTCGTTTCTCACGCATTTCAATAAGGCTAACAATATCATATCCTAAGGGTTACACCTTAACAAGATTAGGAAAGATATTTACCTCATCCAATCTAACATTGAACCTCAAATTGCGTAGAAACCTTGCTCTAGCCCTCAAATCAAGCAAATCCAAGTCAATCATCAACAAAGGAAGTCAAACAATATTAAAGGAAGCGATCCAAATCCATAAAGCTTCGATCTTTAAAGAATTCCCAAAAAGTCAACAAAAGTCAACTTGTGCCCGTGTGCCCAAAATCCTGAACCAATACCAAAATTCAATGACCCATAATTTGATGAGCCCAAATATATTATTATATTCGGAAACCGAGTCCTCGATACTCAAAACCTTAGAATACACTCTCTTAAAGGTGTAGGCAAAAATTGGGATTTCATCTCAAAATTTCATATTTTGGGTGCTAATAATTCATTTAAAGTCTCGAAATAATACCATAATTGAGTGGAAATAACTAACCCCAAAGTCTTGTATGAAAATCCCCAAGAAAAATTGCTCCTCTCAAAGTCTAGGGCACAAAATATAAAATAATTGTAAAATTCCTGAAAGAAGTACTTATGAACTCTGCCCAGTAGTACCCTTTGTGAATGCGACCACTACTCTACGTTTGCAGAGCACAAACCACAACAACTGACTAAATACCCTTAGTGAATGATGCCTCATCCTTGCAATCACGAAAGCCAATATCCCCTTACTTTTCGAAAGCGTGCAACACCTCCGCGAATGCGAAGGCTTAATCCTTTCCTGCTAGCTCTCCATGCGAACGCGTCATTCCATCATGAATGCATGACCCCTGGAACCAACACTATACAAATGCCACAATTCCCCCGCTAATGCAAAGAGCAGCAAACCTATCACCAAAAACACTCTTCGCGAACGCATAGCCCTGACACGAACACGAAGAACATTGATAGCTAATTAAAACCAGCAACTCTAAGCATCACCAAAATGGTCTTGAACGACCCTGAATCATACCTGAGACCCTTGGGACCCTGTCCAATCGTAACAACAAGTCCAAATATATTATCCAAACTTCTCCAAAAGCTAGAACATCATAAATAATATCAATACAAAGAATCGAAGATCAAAATCATTCTCTTGTCTTTCAAACCTTCAAACTTTGCCGAACTCATCTGAGCACACTTTGACACTCCGGATCATAACCAGGCTTTGTTGTAATGACCCGATAGGTCATCTAGAGTTTTAAACCTTAATTCTTTCAAAGCCTCCAATAGCTTCCTTAAGCCTTCTTCGATTTGCATATGCAGTCCGATTGATTTTTCGGAAGCCTTTTATGTTAAAAAAAATTGATAAAAAAATGAAAATTTGCCTTAAAAACCCATTTAAGTTGCCTTCAATCAATATTTTGAGCAAACGGACCCGGATCCATGTTTCGTGTGAGTTTTGAACATAGAAAGTTTGCTGGTTTTCCACATCTGCTGGTTTCTGGTTTTCCTTCTTCGCGGAAGCGAATATACTCCCGCGATCGCGAAGAGTAAAATGGGCTGGGGGAGATTTTATTTTACACGAACGCAAAACCTTGGTCGCGAACGTGGAGCATTAGGGGGCCTGCTCTTCGCGAACGCGGCCAGTCAACGGCGAACGCATAGTGAAATAAACGTGGGGGCTAGGAGTTGGCTGTTGCTCTATGCGAACACGATACAAGGATCGCTGACGTGGAGGCTGGGGGGGGGGGGCTAAGCCTAAGAGAACGCGTAGGTCAACTCACAATCGCATAAGCCATTAAGGCTTTTCTCTTCGTGAATGACTCAGGTTCCCTGCAAACGCGATGCACACCTGTCGCTAGTGATTAAAACAGTCCCAATAACGAGATTTTGTTCATTCTTCAAATTTTCAAAGCTAGAAAACCCAAGAGGCGATTCTCCTAAGAACGTTTCTTCCCTAATTTGTTGGTAAGTGATGCTAACCCACTTTCTTTCAATTTAACCATTAATTTTCATAAGATTTCAACCTAAAATCTAAGATTTTCATGGTGGAAATTAGGTTTTTGAGAAGAACTAGGGATTTTTGTAAAATTGGAATTCAGACCTCAAATTGAGGTCAGATTTCAGAAAAAAATACATAACCAGGCTCGAGGGTGAATGGGTAATCAGGTTTTGGTCCGAATTTCGGGTTTGGATTAAGCAGGCCTGGGGAGTTTACTTTTGTTTTCAATAATGACCTAAATTGAACCTTTTTCATTCGTGGGTAGCTCCTAATGCTTATTTTGAATCGTTTGGTTGATAATTTGCTAGATTGGATGGCTCGGAGGCTTGTTCGAAAGGCAAAATCGTGCTTGAGCTTTGAGTTGGTCTTTGGAGCGAGATAAGTTTCGTGGTTAACCTTGACTTGAGGGATTAGGACTTGTTTGCCTATTTGCTACTTGTTTAAATGTAGGATACAACGTATATGGTAGGTGACGAGTACTTATGCGATGTTATTGGTTTAAAGAATGTGGGTGGGACTTGTTTCTTGTACTTTATCTCTTTATTTGATTCTTATATCCATGCTTAGACTAGTTAATTGATAAATTGATCGTTCTTTTCGTACTTATGAACTAGCTGTGATAATTGAGTATTGTGTCTGAAGTTGAGATTGGTATTGTGGAACTATTGTTGACAGAAGACTTGATATTGCTTATTCCATCTCCCTATTGTTATATGTTCACCGTTACATGGTAAGGAAGAGTGTTAAAGCACGAAGGGTGATGTCGTGCCGTATTTGATGGTTAAAGCACAATGGGTGATGCCGTGTCGTGTCTATTTATTGATGATGAAATTGAGAGTAAAAGCACGAAGGGTGATGCCGTGTCGTAGTTATCATTTTACGGCGAGATTGAGATTAAAAGCACGAAGGGTGATGCCGTGCCGTTATTACTGTTTTATAGTGAGGTTGAGAGTAAAAGCACGAAGCGTGATGCCCGGTAGTTTTATCCACTATGCTTGTTCATTTTGTTGATTGAAGGTTTATTGACTGATTCTTGTTATTATTCCCAGCTGTAGTTAAGTATCTTGTACCCCTTTCGCATGTCCCCTCCCAATGGTACGTGTTAATTCTTTATTTGTTGTTATTTTATGCGTATATTTCCATATGTATAGGTTTAATTACGTGGCTGTCCTGTCATAGCCTCGACTACCTCGTCGAGGATGGGTTCGACACTTACGGAGTACATTGGGTCGGTTGTACTCATACTACACTCTGCACTTCTTGTGCAGATTATGGTATTGGTCCCAGCTGTATGCGAGGCGTATCGGCTTGGATTGGCATTTGGAGACTCGAGGTAGATCTGCTGGCGTCTACAGACCTGGAAGTCCCCTTCCACTTCCTCTATTTACTGTTCTTTTCATTCGAGATAGTTTTATTTATTGCAAACCCTATTTGTAGAGATTCTAGAAGCTCGTGAACTTGTGACTCCAGATCTGGGTTTTACTTAGATATTATTGGTTTTACTTAATTGAATTGAATAAAAATTGTCTTAGATCCTCTAACGTTGGCCTGTCTAAAAACTGTCTTAGATCCTCTAACGTTGGCCTGTCTAGCACGTGAAATGTTAGGCGCCATCTATGGCCCCGATGGTGGAATTTCGAGGTCATGACATTTGCGCACAAGTTTCAATCAACAAAACTAACCCAATCAAGGTCTAAAAACCATAATAGCAGTCCGATAATACCTAAGTCAACTACCGATCAACCTATGAACTACCCAATTCTTCAAATTTTCAACTTTCGACAAATAGAGCCAAAACATTCTAGTAACATCCATATTCAAATCTGGACATACGCCCTACCCCAAAATTACCATATAACCCTTTTGAAATCATAAAATCACTAATCCGAGGTCGTTACTCAAAAGACAAACCTTGGTCAACTCTTCCAACTTAAAGCTTCCAAATTGAGAATCACTCTATCAAATCTATCCCGAACAACTCAAATCAAAACCAATCATGCACGCAATTCATAATGCACCGTATGAAGCTGCTGAAAGGCTCAAATCATAGAACGAAATGCTAGAACTCCTGACAATCGGTCAAGTCGTTACAATATCCAAGTAAATCTCCAACCTACCAGTCTCGATTGCTAATTTCTTGACTAGCATCAATTCAATTACCTTGAATCAACATCTCGTGTCATTTCCCTTCATGTTCCAAAAATTACACATAATCCACTACAACCTTGTAGAACCCAATGCACCAAATACAAATCTTTGAGTCCCCAACGTTTTTGCATCACTTGTTCAGCATTCCAAACAAATAATGTCGACGATCTTGTAAACCATACTCCTCAACACAAGATCTCCAAGAAGGATAAAAATTTACCACATTCAGGAAAGTCAGCACACACCAAATACAATGAACCATGAGCTCTATCAAGCACAAATCTCCTCTAATCACCCATCCTAGAAACACACAACTAGTTGTCTAACCATTAACACAAAAAAGATAGTTATTTCTCTAGAAAAAAAAAACTTATCTATAAACCTTATGAATGCAAGAATCTTCATTCGAAACTCTGACTCATCCACCCAAATTACCATGAAGCCATATATACACAAGCACCTCGTAGATCACATTTCATTAGTCTCTCATATCTAGTAGAGAAATTCCAAACAATAATAGATACCAATAAATCAACTTCTATAGTACTTAGAAAAATCATCAGGAGATCTATTCACATGGCATCTTCTACCATACTCTCTCTCCTCAAGCGATAGAAGATAGTACTATCACCCTCTTAAGCATCATAAACCTCTCAGGTTGTTCCTATCTCATGGCCCTCCTTGGGAACATAACCACAATCTTTACCATGAAATCACAATCTCACCCCACTTGTCACATCCATCATGACACCATATGTAAATACGAGAATTCTCCTGTCAATTATAACGAATCGACAGGTTGGTTTGAGCTCTATTATTCGATTTTGTAATTTGAGACCTTGAATAACTTCATACAATGTGTTACGACTTATGTGTGTTGTTGTCTTTTATCTCCAAGAGGTTCAGGAGTTGTTTGGAAGGACGGTTCTTGGTGTGGAAACTTAAATTATAAGGGCCAATCAAGGTTTGACTTTTGAGTATAAGATCTCGAATTGTTGAATTAATCTTACCAATAGGTTCATGTGGTGATTTTAGACATGGGCTTATATTCAGATTTGATTTTGGATGTTCATATAAAATTTTGACTATTTACAGAAAGTAGCAATTTGAAGAATTGGAGAGTTCATAGGTTTAACCAATAGTTGACTTTGGTGGTATCAGACATCGATTTTACGTTTGAGACCTTGGATATGTTCATTTGATTGAATTGAGCTAGTGTGCCAAGATTGGTTATAATACGAGGTGTTTATGAGTGATTCATACACTTGGGTTGCATATAAGTTATGTTTAAACATTTGAGTTGACACAGTAAAATAATGGGCTAAACAAGTTCGGATACATGATTTGAATGTTTCAGCAGGCTCATATGATGACATTGGACTCATCTTGTGACGACCCAGCTAGTCGTCTCGTGAGTTACTGCTTCGTTTTCTCCATTTCTGCTTTATTATGCTTCGCTATCCGTATTTTATGTAATCACGTTGAATGGTTTGCGTTCGGAGTAGATTTGATAAGAAATGAGACACTTAGTCTCTTTCAAGAAGGTTTAAGTTGTAAAAAGTCAACTGGATGTTGACTTATGAGTTAGAGGGCTCGGATGTGAATTCCGACGATTCCATTAGTTTTGGGAGATGATTTATGACTTAGGAGTGTGATCGGATTTGGTTTTGGAGATCCCGTGTAGAATTAGGCTTGAATTGGTGGAGTTAGTATTTTGGAGATTTCCGGTTGTTAGGCGAGATTTTGATCCGAGGGTCGGAATGGAATTCTGAGAGTTGCTATAGCTTCGTATGGTGATTTTGGACTTAGGCGTATGTTCAGATTTAAAATTGGAAGTCTGTAGGACAATTCAACGCATTTTAGCGAATGTTGGAAAATAGAAGATTTTTGGAAAGTTTGACCGAGGGGTTGACTTTTTGATATCGGGGTCGGAATCCAGTTTTGAAAAAGTTCATAGGTCCGTTATGTCATTTATGACTTGTGTGCAAAATTTGAGGTCAATCGGACTCGATTTGATAGGTTTCGGCATCGAATGTAGAAGTTGGAATTTATTAGTTTCATTAGGCTTGAATTGGGGTATGATTCGTGTTTTTAGCATTGTTGGATGTGATTTAAGGCCTCGACTAAGTCCATAATATATTTTAGGACTTGTTGGTATATCCGGACGGGGACCCAAATGGCTCGGGTGAGTTTTGGGTGGTTAAACGGACTATTTCATCTTTGGAAAATATGAAAAAAATTGCAGAAAATTGCAGAAAAAAACTGGTGCGTGTAGTCCAGTTTGGAAGCTCATATCTTGCAATCTATAAGAAATCAAAAAAAATTTCAAAACATGAAAGTTGTAGCCCTTTGAATCTAGTTTCCAGAATGATAAACCATCAATCATTTGGACATATATACAGAAAGTTACGATAGTTTAAAGTTGACTGGTACTGCTGTTGTTTTCCAGGCAGTAAGCATGGCAGAAATTTATGCTGCACAGGACCGAATTTTGGAAGCTTATATATCATAATTTGTAAGGAATTTGGAGATGATCCAAAAACAAAAGTTGTAGACCTTGTATTCTAGTTTCCAGAAAGTTAAACCATTCATGATTTGGATATTCTATGAGAACTTGATGATTGATCGAAGTTGGCTGGTGGAGCAGTTTTGACAGAATTTCTTGATGCATTTTAGAAGCTCATATCTCAGAATATATAAAGAGTTATGTAGTGTACAACCTATCAAATGAAAGATATTCGAGTCTAGTTCCTAAATATTCAAACCGTTGCTCATTTGGATATTTCCACAAGGAGTTATGAGCGTTTTAATAGAAGGTGTACAACAAGGGAAAAATGATAAGAGGATGTACAACCTGCACAGCGCAAGGTACAACTCCATGAAGCCTGGGCAGAATGTTTTAAGCCTTATTTTGTCCGCGATTTTGGGTATATTTTCACCCATAGTTGCTCATTTTTGGAGGTTCTTGAAAGAAATTAACGAGGGATTCAAGGAGAATCGATTGGAGGTAAGAATTTTGGACCTAAAACTTGTTTATATTGTGAAATCCACCTAGAAAATCATTGAAGTCTTGCTAAAAATGGAAGAAATAGGGCTTGGGATTGTAAAATTTTAATTGGGTATTTGGAGGACCATTTGGGTCCAGATTTGAGAACTTTTGATATGTACGAACTCGTGGGGAGATAAGGAACCCGTTGATGTGAAAATTTTTGAACTTCGAGAAGTGGGCCCGGGGCTCGGGTTTTACTAATTTCGGGATTTCTTGGTATTTTTGATTGTCTTTGCTTGGGCTTTGTTCCATCAACATATTGTGACGTATTTGTTCTGAATTTGGATAGATTCGACGCACGTGGAGGCCAATTCAAAGGGCAGAGGTGTCGCGGGCTAAGGATTTAGCCGGTTTGAGGTGAGTAATATTTGTAAATGACGTCCTGAGGATTCGAAACCTCGGATTTGCACCTCATAGTGCTATGTTGAGGTGAGGTACATGCTCGATGATGAGCATGGGGTTGTTTACTTCTGGGGATTGGGACTTGGTCCATCCCGATTGATGATTTCTA
>MCJB01015751.1:0-85979 GCA_002018475.1 Nicotiana obtusifolia | reverse complement strand
TTGAAATCTATTCCTTAATTGAGTATAGAACGGTTTAGTTACAAGAGCTCAATTCGAGGAAAGCATAAAATATAGGAAAGTCCCAGGTTAAATAATATACATACATACATATATATATATATATATATATATATATATATATATACACATAAGCCTTTATGTTCATTATCATCACTATATCGTACCCGGTCGTAATAGGCTCGGCAAAAACTTTCTCGACCATCATAAGGCTTGGTAGAATCGTTCCCGGCCACGTGAAGCTCGGTAATACCCAACTGATCAGTGGTTGTGCAGTAGGCGTCATACCCGGCCGACTTTATTGTGGCTTGTTAGAGTAAAATAGGTACATATATAGTGGATGCTGGACTCATGGAATCACATACTGAATATTTCATAGTGACGTAAGGTCGGTAACCTCCCTATACGGAATTAGAGTATCATCATGAATCTTCTAGGAATAGGGAAATACTAATTACATTTGATAACATAAGAATAAGAGAAGCGACATCAACATTGATCATTCCATAAGAAGGGAAATAATGTACGTACTGCTAGATTCTACGAGTCGAGTGTCTTTGGAAGCTCATTCGTTACATTATGTAGAATCGGAGTTGTGCAAAAGAAATAAAGGGATAGCCTCATATACCTTGTATATACTTCCCAACCTCAAACTATGCAAATTTCACGGCTCCTTAGTCTACAATAAGAGAATGATACTATCGTTATCGTTTAAGCGTCGTAAACATTATATATCGACCACAACCTATTTTACGATAAAACGGATAACACCTCCCCTATTTTTATTACTTCCCACCAGTTACAACAATCACCAAACAGCGCAAAGGACATCAATAATAAATCATATTAAGCCTCTCAAACAGTCCACCAATCAACAACATTACTAACAAGCCTTTCAATAGATATCTCACAAGTCTAGCTTCAACGACTTAGCCGCAACTTGGATAAGCGTAAATACATGTAGAATAAGAGGTTCCATAATTTTAAATAGATAGAAAAAATCCAATTTGAGGTTACTTCACCACGAAATATTCTTCCAATGCAGCCACAAGAAAAAGGAAGCGAAACTAGCAACCACTTCGGGTTTCTCGGCACTGGAATCACTTTGGAAGACTTGAAATCACCTTGGGTTGATATGAAAACCTTGGGAGAGTATTTTACAGAACTTAAAACACTTTAAAAAAAACCCCTGCACGATATGGAACCATACCAAAATCAGCAACCGCAAGAAGAACAAGAAACTCACTGACGCCATGGGATTCCTGACACTAGATTTGTGTTGTTTGTCCTTTGTTTGTGTATTGGATCATGAGAGAACTTTGAGAGAAGGTTTTTAGGTGTCTAGGGTCTTAATATAGTGGAAAATAATGAGTTAAAATATGTTCTAGGCATCACATATATGTCAAGATATCTCAACCACATAAGTGGGTCCTAGAGGGAGCTGCTTGCGCAGTCTCGCAAAAATATAAATATTTCTCTACTCTGATATTGTATCGATTAACGGTTTAATGCGTTGGAAAATGGACTCGTAGATATTCAATTTTGTCTGTGTATCACTCATAAATCCAAGTACATTGAGAGAAGAAGCTCAGTAACATTAGACCTAAAGTTTTAGTAAAATTGTGAACGTAAATTTGCGACAACTTTTGTTGACTTGTATTTCATAACTCGCTTGAATTTAAAAATTATGATAAGGAAGTTATATAATTTAAATACCTTAAAATAAAACATCCTTAGCATATTAAACACCCCCAGCTTTACCCCAAAATTACGGGTTACAACATCCTTGATTAGTTTGATTTCTAACTTCTAATACTTGTTAACCACTCTTATGCACCCTTGTATTATTTAAGACCAGTAGAATGAACTTCTTATCACCTCAAAAATAATTTCTTCCTGGATATACGTCATCTAACTTGTGGTGTGACTTAACGTACGCGAATATGGGTTGTAACAGCCCACCTACGAGGTCTGTGTGCAGGTTCGATATCACAGGAGTGGCCAGTGTAGCAAAATCATGGTTGGTTGCTTAAGTGGAGCTCGCATCTGCAATGGTTCTTCCATAGATGTGATGTCATGGAAGAGACATAGTTTTCCACACATGTAGAATCACTAGCAAACCGCTTATATTTCGAGGGTTTGGTCTATTTTTATTATTTTTAGTTTTCGAGATCGGCTAGAGACGATATTGTTACACCCCATGTTTTCATACGTAAAAGTATGTTGTATGTCCATTGATGTAAACTTGAAAATGAATCCTTTTTGAAAGTAAGTTAATCATGTTACCTTGGAGGTTACAAATATTTAAGGTCATGACAAGCAAGTACCAAGAGGTTTGGAAGATTTGGAAGCTAAACAAATTGAATCGAATAAGTTTCACCAACCTAATACCCCCATGCTTTCAAGCTGCTTGAGCCGCTCGATGTAGGTAAGTAAACCCGAGCTATGAAGCAATTTTGTCATATTCAAGTATGTAAATAAAGAGCACGATGTATAATAAGATGAATTTCCAAAACGATGTAGGACTTAAAAGCATGACGACTGTGGTAGGGAATGATATTTTGTGTGTATACGGAGGCTATGGAGTAGAATTATACCACATTATAGTGATAATGAGTTTATGAAGTGTGTATAAAATAACTTATATTGAGATCCAGATATTAGTTATGTAGCTAATCGGTTAAATACTGTATTTTAGTCGAGGAATAATAATTAATTAGTGGAAAATTGTTTTTGTGAGCATCAATCCATGTGTAGTAGCTAGAATGATAAGCATTATAAGTTATTAGGTGGCCTCTTAAGATTTAAGTGCTTTATTAGGTGCAATCATGTCAGGGGGCCTACACACTATTATGTGGAGTCCAAATTCATTATCCAACTATAGATAGTTATTGATTTTAAAAAGGACTAGTGTTCAGTATTAGTACATACATATTGGAGGAGTGGTGTATTCAGTCTTTGAGGATTGGGGTGGAATTTATCTTTAAAGTGACACAAAGGTCATGGATGGAGGCAAATGGAGGTAGTAACATGACTTTCACTTTTGTGTGTAGCAGCCCATGATTTAATTTTGCAAATTGCAACGTCCCTCCTCTATATTTAAGAAGAAACTCATATTCCTTTTCAGTAAGATGGTTATTAAATTCTACGATTAAGGCAAACACAAGAAACCATATAGATGTTATACCCACACACATCGGTTTCCCGGATAATAGCATATTGGAGATTTCTTCGTAGTGAAGTAAGGCGGAAGAAGACTAGTTTTAGCATATAAGATTGAGGCATGGAGGAGAATGTTCACTGTTACAAGTAGGAAGATGACATTAAAGGTATGTTAAGGCTAATCCTTAATTCTTTTGGCATGATCCAAGTAATAAAACATAAATGCAATATTATTCCATAAATGGTTCTACTCTTAGTAGTTAAGGTTGTCTACATTACTCATTCATGTAAAATGTAATTCAAAGCAAGTATACGTATGTTCCTAAGTGTCTATTTGAGGCATATGATAAAGATTTCAATGTTAATAATGTAATGTTATATGCATCTTCATATACCACCGAGCTACGGCCGTTCGGGCAATTACCACTGGTTGGGCAGACAAATATTTACCATCGATCTATGGCCAGTCGGCCAGTTACCACCGGTTGGGAACTTAGGTATTGTTATTTACCACCATTTGAGCAGAGACGCATTTACCAACGAGCTACAGCCGGTCGAGTAGTTACCACAGATCAGTTAGGCAGTCATGTTACGATATGGATAACAGTCCCAAAGATAGGCATTAAATATATAAGTATAATTAGTACGCGCATCATGACCCTTAGTGGCACTTCAGAGGTTCAGGTTGATTCGTATATCTCTCTCATTCATGCTGACTTATTGTTATAATTCAGTTCTTCCTTACATACTCGGTACATTATTCGTACTAACGTCCTTTTTGTTGTCGATGCTGCATTTATGCCTGCAAGTGTAGGTAATCAGTTTCACGATTCCTCATAGTAGACGAGGTTAGCATTCAGCGAAGGATCGATAAGACTCCACTTCATTAGGAGTGCTGCCAAGTATACAAGTCATGGTGTCAATATTATGGTAGGTTGGGCCCCTATCCCATTTTGATGTCAAATACTCTAAGAGGCTTTGTAGACACAAGTTGATTGTGTACGGTATGTCAGAGGCCTTGACGGCCCTTGTGTATTCATGTTTTAGGTACAATGGATCACTGACACAATATTTTTCCACTTACAGTTATACATTACGAATTGTGGCCATGTTGTCCCATGATAGTTATAGAAAGAATGAGTTCAGCCAACCCGACCAATGTATGTTCTAGTTTTCGTCGAACGATCATGAGCTATAGAGTGGTTTACTTGAGCCATTACGGCACTGGGTTCCAGCCAGGCCCCCTAGGTTTGGGGCGTGACTCCATATTTCTTTCATATCTTTTATATACTACTTTTCATGCCTTAGATACTCAGTACATTATTTGTACTGATACCCGGGGGCTTATGTTTTATGCCCGTAGGTGCAGGTAGACATACTGACGGCCCCCCTTCTTAGGATCCTTGCTCAGCGAGAGTTGGTGTGCTCTATTTGATCTGAAGCTACTACATATATGGTACGGCGGGGCCCTGTCCCGTCTTTCATACAGTTGTACACTCTATTAGAGGTGTCTAGACATTCATGTGCAGTTGGATAGTATGTGGCCTTGTCGGCATTTATTTTTAATATATAGTTGTCCATAGCATCCTTGTCGGCTCGCACTATCGTATTTCGCATGTGTATGTATATATGTCTATTGGGCATGCTTCCCCACGTACGTTATTCACATGATTTAGCAGTTTGTTGACAGATGTTATGCATGACCTACCCTTATTTCATGTTATATCTTAGAAGTATGCCTAGGGGTGTTCAACAGGTAGGGCTCAGACACTAGTCATGGCCCATCGGTTTGGGTCGTGATAGATATTTAGAGAGACTTTCATCCCCTTTGAGGGTATGTATTTTGTACTTGGATTTGGTTATGTACCTCGATTTCCCATGGATATGTGAACTTAGAACAAGGATTTTAAAGGGAAATTTGAGGTTTTGGGGATTTGATGGTCGATTTGGACTCGGTTTTCGAATCTAATCACATATTTGTACTCGTGGGTAATAGGTAGTGGGGATCTATCCCCTGACTCAATTTTTTACCGTGTGTACCCGGAGTGACTTTTTTTGATTTTTTATTAAAAGATGAAAACTTTATTTTTTGGAGTTGTTCCCTGTTAGACCCCATGTTTCCGTACGTGAATGTACGTTGTAAGTGAATTGATGTAAGCTCATAAATGAGATCATCTTTGAAAGTACATAGAGTAAGTTAATTATGTTAACATAGAGGTTACAAATACCTACGATCATGAATACCAAGTACCATGAGGGTTGGAAGGCTTAGAAGCTAAACGAATTGAAGAAAACAAGTTATGTCAAAAGTCGACAAGTCGGGAATGTTATAACATGGAATTTTGGGGTTAGACTAGGGTAATTAACATGATAAGGAGGTTATTCTATGGTATTTTAGTCGTATTGTAGTCGTGTGTTATGTGTTGAAGTCAAGCGAGTTGGGAACAAAAGTTTGCACAGGTCATCAAAAGTTACATTCATAGTTGTGCTGAAAACTAGGTCAAATGTAGCTAAGTTTTTCTCCCAATTTACTTGGAATTACCCCGGAAGATCCACCTACAATATCAATGAGTCTAGTTTCTAACGCACTAAACCGTTTCTCGATATGACATCGTAGTAGATACAATTTCGTGTTTTCGCAAGACTGCGCAGGCAGCCCCCATCGGACCCACTTGGTCAGTGGCCAACCTTCACCTATTTTTATCTCGTTTTGCTTTTCTCATTTTTGGACCTCCTTCCATCCTCACACTCTTCAAACCCTCCCAAACTGTTCCCCCGAGTTTCCAAACAAATTTAAAAAAAATACACCATAATCCAACATCAATGTTACCCAAAGGTGAAGCATAACCCCTCTATGGTGTTGTGATGTGAATAAGGATGATGGTGAGCAAAGATAAGCTTAGAGGTCGAATTTTATTAACTGACTAAGGTATGCTTAACATCCTTTTGGTGGTGTTTAAGGTTAATTACATGTTGGTTGTGGTATTGGGTTGTTTTGAAGACCATATATCTGTTGTTATGGCTAGAAAACGGGGAAAATAATTTGATTATGATATGGTTTATGTTGTTATGCATGTCTATATGTTTATAAAGTTAATTGGTGAAAGAAACATATGAAACTTTATATTGGAATTAAAGATTAGCTTATGTCGCTTGTATGGTGTTTTAATTCCATTGACAGTTGTTGTAAGCTAAATATAACTTGGATTTCGACTAGAATCAATTGTAGGAGATATGTGTATTGTGTTCTTGCATGTACTTAAGGTTATATTTAATTTGATTAGGTTAAATTGATGTACTAGACAAGAACTAGTGAATAATGTTGCCAATTGAAGATAGTTGGAGTTGTGGATTGTTTCCTTTGTCATAAATATATGGTATAATGCTAGAATAATTGATTTAATTATCTCATTAACATAACTGTTAAGTTAATGTATGATGTCTATATGGGGTGATAGGGGTTATACGGATTCCAATCGGAGCTTGTCGCTCGTCGTGAAGTAGTTGTGACTTGTTGTTGTTATATGGTGTCTTGTTATTGATATTTGTATGTTGCTGGATTTCTCTGGTTGTTATTGTTGGTATATGGTGTTAGAGGAGGCCCTTCTTACTGGGGAGATACTGCCGATTTTATGTCAACGAGCTAATAGCTTAAATAACGGACTTAGCCTTTACTCAGCACTGATTTTGAATCTCTTTATGCTATAGTAGATTGAGTTGAATTGTTTGAAGAGTTTCTTGGAAGGTGCTAAAGACTCTACGTGGTTAAGGTATGTTAAGGCTAAACCTTTTCGTCATTTGGGCATGATCGCGTAACTACATGTGTTTGATAATGAGAATTAAAGAGAAGTTCATTTTCCTGAATTTATGTACATTATCCTTGTCTCATTAATTATCATGTTCTCCCTTGTCGAGACTCTATATTCAGTTAAGTATTGACTTCATCCAGTCAAGAGAGTAGAGGGTCAATATATACACACACACATATATATATATATATATAGTATCACCACCATCGAGCTGTAATCGGTGTGCATGCCCCTATTGGGCAACCTTTTGGTCAGATGGTAAGTTATATACCGAGCCTATTACGGTAGAGGCCCTATGAGCGAGCCCATATTGGATTAGATACAGAGCTTTGTATGACCGAGCGCCTGAGAGCGAGCCTACTATGGCAGAGCAGTTATACATACCAAGCCTTATATGGCTGAACAGCTATTTTTACTTACTATATTAAGAGAGTTGAGTCAGTATCAGCATGTAAGCATATCTTCAAATCATCTTTGGCTCTCAGTTACTTTCAGTTATTATATTATCTTTTCAGTCACAGCTTTAAATTATTGTATTTTCTTACAAACTTGGTAAATTATTTCGTATTGACGTCCCTTTTGTCGGGGACGCAGCATTTCATGCCTGCAGGTCCTGATAGAATGTTAGATAGACATTCCCAGTACATAGAGCCAAAAATCAACTTAATTGGTAAGCTCCAATTCCCTGGAGTTACCAGTTCTATACCTTGGAGTCCATGTCGAGGCCCTATCCCGACCATAATACAGTTCAGTTATCTCTAGAGGCTTGTAGACGAGTGTTGTACAATTTGTATATCAGTATTCTGGCCTTGCCAGCTTTGTGTAGATTTTTAGTTTGGTATTGCTGTTTGTAGACGTTATTTTTAGATGATTCAGAATATGGCCTCATCGATCTTGACAGGTATTGTCAGCTTGCGAGTAGGCCTTGCCGGCTTAACTTGAGGGCTACCCCTCCATAGTGCATAGTTACAGAGTGGTATGCTCGGGACGAGTATGGCACCGGGTGCGAGCCACACCTCCCAAGGATTGGGCATAACAAACCTGGTATCAGAGCAGTTCTATCCTAGGGAGTCTACAAGCCATGTCTAGTAGAACATTGTTTATAGATGTGTAGTGCACCACATTATATAAACAGGAAGCTACAAGGGATTTAGGAGTCTATTACCCTCCGTTAAAATCCCAATCGTGCTATAGAGCTGAGTCATAAGAGTGTGAGCCTGGACTTATGTTTTCTAATGATATAGAGATGCTTGCATTTAGAAAAATTATAGCTAACCAGAGGACTAAAACAACAGCAGGTAAGGGCACTAGTAGAGAGAGAATTATTGACAATGTGGCCCAGATTGAGGCCCTATCAGATCATGCATACCTGATGTGCTAATTTCCAGCTTAAGACCCTAAGCTGGGAATATCAAACGCACCCCATGAATAGCAGACCATAGGAGTATTCGAAGGTAAAAGTATAAGTATCAAGATGTAACAAAAGCAAGGTGAAGAAGGGTACGAGGTACCCAATTTGTAAAGATTATCAGTACATATAACTCATGCAAAGAAGAATAAGCATTCTAATTTTCCTTCAACAGTAATAGAGGTATGTACAATTGGTCACACCTATCTCAGTTATGCCCTATGGAAGCTAACCAATAAAGTTTAAGAGAAGGATGGGATATCAGGATCCAGTTGGGATTAGAGTAACTCAAAATGGTGGATTGAGCCAGGGGAGCTAAAAGCGAAAGAATGTTTTGTTGAAGTTTTAAGAATAAAATGATAGATAGAAATATTAGCTGGAGAATATGAAGGGAGGAAATGAAGCATTATGAGTACGATATGACAAATGGGTAATAACGGTAAGTAAATATATGACAAGATGATAGAGTCTGTAGTCAAGTGAAGGAAAAGACAAGAGGTAACAGACCTTGAGACAGTAAAATTATATAAGCCATAAAGACATACCCTCATTTCGAGAAATGAGTTGGTGACTCCAACATGATTACTAGAAGGCTAAGTTAGACCCCATAGTAATAGAAATTGGTATGGGCTAGTGAACAAGAAAAAAAATTGAACATGATTTAGGGCCCGAAGGATTTGATAATAGTCATCATCGTGAGAATTTCAGAGATCGCGTTTCGGCAATGATAGAATGGACAAAAGAATAATTACCTTTAAAGGTCATTCAGGAAGACGCTTCCGTAAAGCAAGCACTGTGAGCAAAGTTAAGCTTAAGGAACTAAGTGTGCTAGTTATACTAGGCGTCCCCCTCGTGCATAAGAAATTCAGTTATCCCTAGTACAGAAGGGTTACCACAAGGCGAGTAAGGGTCATCCAAGACGTGAAAAGACGCCGCAGATGAAGAGGTAAAATATCTACAGGTAAAACTTCAGAGCATTAAATGTTAATACTCCCCTAAAAGGGGGAAGATGGTGTGATATGACATTAAATCGTAGTTAAGTGGTTCGGGTATCTATTGAATGGTAAACGAAGAATGCGACAAAAATGTGAAATGGATGAGATATTGCATATTCAAATCCTTAAGATATGATAGGACCCTATAACATTATGCAAGCATGACGTCAGGGAGAGGCAGTAAGGGTTCTCGGACAGGATGTTATTGATGAAAAAGTGTGAATGGACACTTGATACATAACGAGTTACTGCGAGTGGTAAGTTAGGATAAAGGAAATAAGTTAAGAGAGAGTACACGGGATATAGATGTGAGAATGAACCAATGAGGAGCTAGTAGTTGATTCAAGAAGATCCTAGTTATGGCTAGGCAAGAGGATATAGATAAATTAGCAGATCGTGCAAGATAAACGTAGTGAAACCCAGCATAAGAAATTCAGTCTCACATATATGAGACCGTAATCCTTGAGAAATATTCAGCTAGGAGTTGGGGTAGGTGAAAGCACCATATAAGTATTAAGGAAATAAAAGAGAGCACCACTTGGTAGATAGTCAAAGTTTCAGTTCCGAAGTAACCTTACGAGCATAAGGGCGCGGAAGTAAGAAACTAAGGATAATTATAGGCAAGTAAGAACATCAAAAATTCCTTCGGGTATACAATGTAATAAACTCACAGCTTTATAGTACTCAAAAAGTCTCCCCATAAGTTCTACAATGAAAGACTAGCCGAGAAAATAAGGAAGAAGGCTTCAACATAAGCAAAGTGACCTAAAGAAGATAATCTTAGAACAACAGTCTTAATACAACATTGTACGCACTTCATAATAAAGTGGCACCTATTGTGACCAATGAATGGGAGATAAAATCTAATGTAACATTCGAGATCATATGAGTTGCACGAAATTCCAATATATGTGGGCACTAAGATAAGCCAAGTATTTATGCAACAAGTGGCAGAACGACTAGGAAAAGTAGTTGTTTATGTTTAAAGACAACTGAGAAGGCACGAAAGGAATTATTCGATTTGTGATCCAGAATTAGTTATGTTTTGACCGCATTTAATATTTCAGAGTATTATTCATGCATCATATATGTTGAAATTCTTACTGTTATAAGGGACTCTAGCATAAGTTAAAAGAGAGAATTTAGTCCATGTCACATACAAAGTCTTGAATAGTTAGAAGATTATATCATGGATGTTCCATAGTGTCCATGAAAGGCTAAAGTAATAACTAATACCCTAAGCCTCAGATCGGAAGATAGCTTAAGCCTACATAAAGGCTGAGAGAGAAGTGGAAACTAAAGAGTTACATCAACTAAGTAAATCAAAAGTCTGATTGTTAGACCTAGATAATTAAAGACATCATGGTTGATAACATTGTAGAATCACTCTTAATATCATTGGTACAAGAGAGATAGTACAACAACCATATTCTATGACGGCTCTACGATAAAGCCAATTAGAAGAGTACCGGCCTCATAAGGAGTCAATATGAAGCTCCCACCGGATTGTGTATGCACCAGAGGTGCAAGTATTATAGTAGACCTTCAAGTTGTGGATGTGAATCCTACCTATGTGGAAGGGAGGTTATGAAAGAGACAGAGATATGATGCGATATTTAATGGTAAGTAAGGTAAAAGTCAAGAAGGTATGAGATACTCAAGTGCAGAAGGTTGTTAATAGTCTATGCTTCAGGTAGAGTGCTAGAGCGCTGTGATATAAGAGAGTAAAGAATACCTAGAGACAGCGTGATGTCTCGCTTGAGGTTCCAGAATAGTATCAGGGAATCTATGGTGCTAGCAAGTTACAGGAAGGTTGCAAGTAGTAGAAATTGATATGTGTCGGTCGTAAGCTAAAGTATGGTAGAGCAACAAGGTTTTAAGTGGACATGACTAAGGATAAGAAAGGGGGAGTGAGAAGGTGACGATAATAGGCAAGGCCTCAGGATTAAGCATATAAAAACAAGAGAGCTGATAGTTCCCGTATGTTATAGAACAATCTGCATAACCTGAATGAACTTGGAGGAGTGCAAGACTAGGAGCATTTAGAAGAGATGGAATGCTGCACTGGTAGTAGAATAAGGGTGTAATTGTGATAAATGATAAGCGGATGACATTTAGGCCTTCGATTGAGTATTGATTCAAAGAGAAGGGATTTCATGAATTGCATGGGATTAGAATACCCCCTTAAGATGAATCACATTGGGATGTTATGAATTACGATTATTAAAGTAGAGTATCGTCCCTAGGTGGATCAGACAAATAACTTTAGAAGTTCCCCGATGAGATGGGAGCCCTAACGACAATGTGTTATGTGAGAGGTTTCATGTTATCAATGGTAGATTACTGATCAACATGAAGGTGAATCAACAATAGCTGGATAAAAGTTACTAAGTATAAGATGACATTAGGTTGTCATTCTTAAGATCAACAGTAATGAGGAACCATTAAAGTACTTAGATTTATACATATAGGATAATCAACAAGAGAGTAACCTAGAGTCGGGTAGCGGATATTAGTAAATAAACCAAAGTGATATGGGTATGTATGACCTACCTAGATGCAGTAAAGCCATATGGATGGATAACCGAGGCTATGAAACAAAATATAGCAATAGCCGTATGTTCGATAAAGTATCGAGCGAAGGACTTTAGTACACCTTAGATGCCCAGTGGAAAAAACTTGTCGTAGTTCTGTATATATTCACAGAGTGAGGCCTAAAGATTGGCTAAAAGCTAGAGGAAAATGAAGAGAAGAGTTGCATAGGCGCCCGTACAAGGATGGAGTCGTACAGGCTACATGACAGAAGGTAGCAACAATTACGAGATTAGAAGAATTCCGACCACATGTCGTGGTGTGAGAAAGAGACCTAAAAGGGGGAATGCCCTAGCCTTTGAATTTATTCATAGAATAGTTGCCTAGAGGGCAAGGACAGTATTAAGGTATTCGCAAAAGCAATAAGTTATGAAAATGATAAGTGCATCGGTCAACATTGGAGAACAAATGTTCCAAAAGGGGGGAATGATGTTACACCCAATGTTTTTGTACGTGAGAGTACGTCGTACCTCAGTTGATGTAAGCTCAAAAATGAGATCTTTTTTCAAAGTACATAAATTAAGTTAATGATGTTACTATGGAGGTTAAAAATACTTATGATTATGAATACCAAGTACCAAGAGGGTTTGAAGGCTTAGAATTTAAACGAATTGAAGAAAAAAAGTTTCGTCAAAAGCCGGCAAGTTGGGAATGTTATAACATATACTTTTGGGGTGAGACTAGGGAGATTAACATGATAAGGAGGTTATTCTATAAGTTATTTTAGTCTGGTCATAGTCTTGTTTAATTATTTGAAGTCAAGCGAGTTGTGGATCAAAAGTTTGCAAAGGTCATCACAAGTAACATTCAAAAATGTGCGGAAAATTAGGTCAAATGTAGCTGTGATTTTCTCCAAATATACATGGAATTGAGGGATGATCCACCTACTAAATTAAAAATCGACAAGTCTAGTTTCTAACTCACTAAATGTTTTTTGATACGACATCAGGGTAGAGAGATATTCACATTTTTGCGAGACCGCGCATGCAGCCCCTATTGGACCTACTTGGTCGGCGACTGACCTTTACCTATTTTTATCTTGTTTTTGGTATGAGCTTTGCTCATTTTTTTACCTCCTTCCATCCTTACAGTCTCCAAACCCTCCCAAACAGTTCCCTCAAGGTTTCAAACAAATGTAACAAAAAAATACACCATAATCCAACATCAAAGTTAGCCAATGGTGAAGAATAACTCCTCTGTGGTGTTGTTATGTGAATAAGGATGATGGTGAGCTAAGTTAAGCTTAGGTTTTAATATTATCTACTTCCTAAGGTATGTTTAACATCTTTTTTTTTATGGTTTTTAAGGTTAATTACGTATTGGTTGTTGTGTTGGAGTGGAAGACTACAGGATAGCACTTGAAAGGGGAATACATATACATATATATACATATATATATACATATACATATACATACATATATATATATACATATACATATACATACATATATATATATATATATATATATATATATATATATATATATATATATATATATATATATATATTTTTATGGCTGGAAAATGGGGAAAGTAACTTTATTACGATATGGATTATGTTGTTATGCATGTCTGTATGTTTATCAAGTTCATTTGTGAAAGAAACATATGAAACTTTAGATTAGAAGTGAAGATTAGCTTAAGTCACTTCTATGGTGTTGTAATTCCATCAACGACTGTTCTAAGCTAAATATAACTTGGATTTCGACTAGAATCTACTGTAGGACATATGTGTATTGTGTTCCTACATGTGCTTAAGGTTATATTAAATTTGATTAAGTTAAATTGATGCACTAGACAAGAACTAGTGAATAAAGTTGCTAATTAAAGATAGTTGGAGTTGTGGATTGTTTCCTTTGTTATAAGTATATGGTATAAGGCTAGAATAATTGATTTCATTATCATGTTAATGATACTTTTAATTTAATGTAAGAAGTCTATAAGGGGTGATATGGGTTATATGGATTCCAAACGGAGCTTGTCACTCGTCGTGAAGTAGTTGTGATTTGTTGTTGTTATATGGTGTCTTGTAATTGATATTTATATGTTGCTGGATTTCTTTGGTAGTTGTTGTTGGTATATGGTATTGGAGGAGGCCCTTCTTACAGGGGAGATACTACCTATTTTACGTCAACGAGCTAATTTCATAAGTAACGGACATAGCCTTCTCCTTATGCTATGGTAGACTGAGAGTTGTTTGAAGAGTTGCTTGGAAGGTACTAAGGACTCAATGGGGTTGAGGTATATTAAGGCTAAACCTTTCCTTCACTTTGGCATGATCTCGTAAGTACATGTGTTTGATAACGAGACATAAAAACAAGAGAGCTGAGGGTGTATATATATATACGGTATTACAGTATTTTCACCACCATCGAGCTATAATCGGCGGGCAGGCCCCTATTGAGAAACCTCTAATCATATGGTAAGTTATATATCGTGCCTACTATGGTCGAGCACCTGTGAGCAATCCCAGAATGGCCGAGATACAAAGCCTATTATGGATGAGCATCTAAGAGCGAGCCTACTACGGTAGAGCAGTTATACAAACCGAGCCTTATAGGTCGGACAACTATATTACTTACTCTATTGAGAGAGTTGAGTTAGTATTAGCATGTAAGCATAGCTTCAGATCATCTTTGACTCCCAGTTACTTCCAGTCTTTATATTATCAGTTCAGTGTCTATTTTCAATTATTCTATTGCCTTACATACTCGGTATATTATTTCATATTGACGTCCCTTTTGTCCGGGACACTGCATTTCATGCCTGTAGGTCGTGGTAGACAGTTGGATAGAACTTCCTAGTAGATAAAGCCAAACATCAGCGTGGTTGGTAACCTCCATTTCCCCGGAGTTACCAGGTCTATACGTTGGAGTCCATTTTATATATATATAGGTTTGACGGGTAGGTCGAGGCCCTGTCCCGACCATAATACAGTTCAGTTAATACAGTTCAATTATATCAGTATTGTGGCCTTGCCAGCAATATATAGATGTTCTGTTTGGTATTACTGTTTGTAGACGTTATTTTTAGATGATTCAGAATATGGCCTCATCAGCCTTGACTAGTATTGTCAGCTTGCAGGTAGACCTTGCTGGCCTAACTTGATGGATATCCCTCCAGAGTTCATAGTTATTGAGTAGTACGCTCGGGCCGAGTATGGCACCGGGTGCCGGCCACGCCTCTCCAGGTTTGGGGTGTGACATTTCCTATGAATTCATTTGACATTGTTGAGTTGTTTTAGTAGATTTGGTACTTGCTGTTAAATTCGGATGGTAGGCGTCTGTTTCTTGATTTTTTTTTACTAGGCTGAGGTGAGCCTCTTGTCTATTCTTATAGGATGGAATTCTCCGCAAAGGTGATATATTTGCTACTTGATTCATGAATTAGGAGCCATGTATATGCGAGGTAGCGAGCGTATGACCATATTCGGTATTGTTTACTTGAATTATTATGTGAAGTTGTTATCCATGTTCAAATTAATTCTATGACTACGTGATAATTCATATTCATGATTTAGGAGCATGACTCGGGTTAATACTTGTCGATTTGTCATGAAGGATCGTTTTACCATGTCGAACATTATTATAAATTCAGAGACATATAATTGCCTTATTTTCTCCTTGATTTTGATGGTTTTGATGGCCTAATTAAGTCATGATAATAATATGATTGAGCTACAACATGTTAAATAGCTTCTTGAGTCGTTGTGTTGAGCTACATGATTTGCCATAGCCATCTCTTTGCCATATGAGATTTTATCCACATTCTTATTATCGTGTCCCCTGCCCATTTTATTACATTGATTCATATACATATGCATGAGTTGGGGAGTTTGATGTTGTGGAAATGTTGAGGAACTAGGCACTAAGGACAATGTGAGTGGATATTTGTTATCTACTATTAATGATACTATGATTGGAATGGGTTGGGCGCTGCATTGATTGATTGATGATCATTGAATATAAAATGATCAACGCTTGAATTATGGATCCGTCCCTTCGGAGTCAAGTTATTACCCATGTTACCTTGGGCCATTTGAGCGTAGGCACATGTGATTTGTTTGATGCTTGTGCACACATAGCTTGTGTCAGGTACATGGATTTGTGCTGTGAGTTGTTGAAAAAGGGATCGCGAGCATGCATAAGTATATTTGATTAGACTGCAATGACTTGATGTAAGAATTATGACGTGTGATACGCTCAAATTACACCTTAATAAATAGTGTAAGCGATCGATGTCAAGTATAATAACCCAACAAGGTTGGGGTCGAATCCCACAGGGAATAGGTATGAAACGTTGACTTAATTAGTGTAGTACTCGACTACAGTCGTAATTCTACAATGTAATTGTAACAGAAGTATGAATTGAATTTAAGTTTAAACGAAAACTAATTGCAATATTATGAATATAAATAATATGATTAAAGGAACCAAAGTTGTGTCCCCCTTGATGAAGTATAATGCTAGCGATATCAATATTATATATTTCCAACGGAAGAAACTTTTAATATGCAATTGATGCCTAATTGATTACCCAATATTTTCCAATAGTTAGGTAATATTTTCTCTTTATGATTTTTTCAAATACAAAAGAGTTGTGATTAAGAACAATAAATCTATGCCAAATCAAAACCCACTTATTCCTAAGCGGTTTTATTAAACAAGGATTAAAGCCTTGAGTCTTTGTTATATACTTGTACAAAATTTTACCCCGCTTACCCAAGCAAAGGTAGAATTAAATGGCGTTTTTTAATTTTTGCAACCACCAACAATTGTTTAAAGAATAAGAAGTAAACAAATATCAATCAACCGTCGAAACGATATCCAATATCAAAATCCCAATAGCATTATACCCATCTAGGGTTCACAGCCTTAGCGTTTAGAATTAGCTACTCATGCTAAAAACTGAAAGTAAAAGAATAGTAATTGTCATAAGCTTACAAAGTAGAAGGTAATTGATCCGAAAAAGCTTCCCCGAAATCAAATAACTCAAGCCTAGTATTTTATGCTCTAAATCCTGACAAGATAGTCCCCACAAAACCCTATTAAACCTATTTATAGAGGCCCAAAAACCGAGGCAAAATTCGGACTGATTTTCCCCTGATGTCAATATTGCGACCGCATTTTTGTCGCATAACAGAAATGTGGTCCGCAAACCTTACACGTCCGTCGCAGATTTCACCCATGGATTTTGCCGTCATCGCATTTTGGTTTCGCGGTCCGCATTGAAGAAATGCGGCCACCTTTCGCATCGCAAATCCAACAAGCCATAAACTTCATACTTGATCTGCGGTTGAGTTTGCGATTCGCATACCAAATATGCGATCGCATTCTTTACCCTGACTTTCACCCAAAATTCTGCTTGTGTCTGCGATTCCCAAGTACATGTCTGCGGCCCGCATCTTAGTTATACGGTCGCATATGCGACCGCATTCTTGACATGAAAATGTGCCCAGAGTTCTGTCTTGGTTTGCGATTTTATTGTGAAATATGCGATTCGCATGTGATGTTTGCGACCACATATTCACCTCTATGATGCTTTTCAATGTTTTTCTTGTCTTTAGTTGGCTTTTTGAGCTTTTTTCCGTGCTTTTAGGTCCTTACACTTGATATTATGCAAATACACTAAAATTACATAAATATCGAGGGAATTTGCACGTAAAACAAGTTAAAATCTAAGCAAGTAGTATCAAGATATGCCGAAATTCTCCAGCACATCAACACCCCCAACTTAAACTCTTGCTTGTCCTCAAGCAACTAAAACGACACTATCTTATTCTAGACTCTATTTATAAAACATGAAACAATAATGATTATGGACAGAGTTTGTTGTTAGTATTTCAAGCATACCTCTTTGATTGCTTTACCCTCCCTGAATCATCAGTATATTCAAGGAAAATCAATCAGCTTGTGAACTTTGAACCTCAACAAAGTGACTAAAGGCTACCTTCAGCTGAATGCACTTATGCTTTACTCAAACTCAACTTTTTATCAACCTCGCAGTTCATGTGCCCTCACCAGAAAGGAAGTCCCAAACTCGCACTATTTACCATAACAACATAGGGACTAAAGTGCAAATACACTCACTCTCATAACAGAATTTCAAGTGTCACCACATACCATACCATAGGCTTGCCCTTATTTTAATTTGTCACCTACTTCTAAGAACACTCGGTTGGAGATCACATAAGGACTTTTTGAGCTTGTAATGTAGGTTTAAGGACGGATAGGATAAATATTTAGATATGAGTGACTACATCCTCCTTGAACGCTAATTACATTTTTCTTTCTTTTTACCCTTTTGTTTCTTTTCAAACCCCATAGCCTCAATGGCATCTAGTTCCCAATGTGGAACCACCTTAAATCCCTCTCTAATTTCCTTCAAAGCACCATCATTATAAATACACATATGTAACTATTTTTTCTTTTCTTTTTCTTTTTTTTTTTTTTTTTGGAGCTTTCATAAATTGACATTTAGCACTCTGAGGTATAAGCTCTTACCCTCATTGCATACCCTTATCCATTTCCATTTTGACCCACACCCCCAACTTAGGCTTTTAGCCTCATTCTCAATGTTCAAGGAGGAACGGGTTCAAAAGAGATAATTGTTTTACAAAAGGGAAAGGTTTGTAATGAGGAGGCCAAAGAAAATGTTAAAAGGCTCAAATAGGGTACTAGTGATATTGTTTATACATAGGTGGGGTAAAAAGACTAAAGAGGTTTCATAAATAAAACAAAGAATGCCTAAGATCCTCTCTCCAACTCTGTGTAATTATAATAAGCGTCGAAAAACCAACCGGGCAAGTTCTAGATGGCAGAAGCGAACACAAGAAATATTTATACAAAGAGCTCACACACATGGCACATAAACTGTTTGGTTAACATAGTTTACAGCTTTAGAGTTAACATTTGGCAATTCAAGGATTTCATCATATATAAATACATGACTCTAGGTAGACCTAGAGTTACAGAGTAAGCCTCAAATTCACACAGTTGATCTGTTAAAAAGGGTATAATCTATACACAGATACACATGCTCGATACTAGACAATTACACTATCCTGGTCAACATGTTTCATTTTACTGTCCTGGTTCTACTATTACACCCTTGAAAAAGAACCCGGCAAAGAAAAAATAAGGGGAATTTTATTGGCAAAGAAATACTAAAGGTAAAAAAATAAAAAATAAAAAAAACTTTACTGTCTACTAATTAACTACAACATGTATACAGAAATCATTAAACAGTAATACATATTTTACAGTTACTAATGTCGCATAGCATACAAGAATACAGATCAAATATACAGATAAGGCTACCATCCGCAACCGAAATCATGCATTGTCCCCAATGCATAAGAAAAGAAGGTAGAGTTCAAAGGGCTCCCTGGGGCGCATTCGCGCTATGAGAATCAGTAGCCTGTGGACCCTTTGCAGCTGAAGGAGGGTTGTTGGACTGGACGGGAGCTGGTGTTGGGGTTGCTGAGCTGCTAGCTTCGCCCACTGGTGACTGAGTGGCAGATGGATCTGCATGGGTGGCCACATCTGCTAGCGAGTGCTATATGGCCCGCTGAATGTTTGCGTGCTCCTCTTCCTCCACTGTTGGAGCAGTAATCTGTTTGCCTTTCTCCTGAGGGTCGTCATCCTCGTCGGACCATGAGTCGTCATCCTCTGTCTCTTCTCCTTCTAACTCTGATGAATGTCCCGATGTCTCCTCATCATCAATATCAACCTGTACTGGAGGAGCTGGAGGTTGAGACACTCTGGCAGACGGAGGTGCAATGTCTGCCATCAGAGCAGTGAAGTCCAAACCCAAGTCTGGTGCAGCAATGTCTGCACCTTGGTCACCCTCTTTGGGGAGGAGAGATGATAGGTCGAACTCCAAATTTTGCATTTTCTGGAGTTCGGTCTTCATAGATTTCACTTCCTCCCTCAGCTGAGGTAAGCCCCTAACCTCACCTCTCTCAATCTGTTCAACCCTGGACTCGAGTTTGTGCAAGCGATCCCCAAAAAATGTTTGTTGTTGTTGGAGAGCGGTCACTGACGTTTGTAATAGAGTCAGGTCTTGTTTGATCAGGTTTGGCAGGGATTTCAAGAGTTGGTCCACTTTGGCATTGGCATATTGTGCAATAAGACCAAGTCTTGAAAGGGCTGGCAGTGTTGACGAAGGTTGGCCCATAGTGGACGGGGATGCAGGCTCTGCAGCAGAAGTGGAGGCCTCTGGATCTTGGGGAGGTATGGGAGTCTAGGAGTCAATGTCCTGGAGTGGGGTCTCTGTTAGGGCAGCAGAATCACTGATAAGAGTGATATCTATATCCCTCGTTGACTTTCCGATTTTGTCAGCTTGTGGCATGAGAGGCACGTTCACAGCTTGGCAAAGGGCTGTGATCAAACTCGGAAATGGAAGTGATGTGGCACGCTGCGTTGCCCGGATACCAATCTCCTGGAAGATAAGATTCCCCACAACAATTTTTATACCAGCAATAATGCACGCAATGAGAAGTGCTTTCTCAATGCTTATATCTGTTTCGTTTCAGAACGGTATTAAATGGGAGGTGACGAAGCTCAGCAAAATTTTCCCTCCCTTGTGAGATCCTCTTTATAGATCTTCTTTCTAGGGTTTATCCAAGCAGGAGTCCCCTTTGCAACAATAGACGCTATCCACCCACGTTCATTCTCTCTATTGGAGTACTTGACATCGTACTCGGTTGTGCCTGATTGCCACTCGGGGAAGTAGATTTCATTAATTTGCTCGCTGTTGCAGAACGCACTCTTTCCCTGAAACTGTACTATGCCAGTAAATATTCTGCTACGTTGTGGTGCGCCGTTCTTAAAGCTCCATAGGATGCATAGAACTCCCGGACCATTGACTCGTTGTACTCTTTAGGATCCCTAGTGAAATATTCCCATTTTCTCGCTTTTATGTTGTCGAGAATATGGGGATACTGTTCTTGTAGTCCATTCAAACTCAACTGTTTTTCACCCAAGATTTTTCTTTTTGTCAGCCCCTCTCTAAACAATGTCTTGGAGCCTTCGACCCCG
Source organism: Nicotiana obtusifolia (assembly GCA_002018475.1). Taxonomy (NCBI): domain Eukaryota; kingdom Viridiplantae; phylum Streptophyta; class Magnoliopsida; order Solanales; family Solanaceae; genus Nicotiana; species Nicotiana obtusifolia. Next base: position 64,952 of record MCJB01015751.1, on the reverse strand, counting down.
AATCGAAGCTGAAGGTCATCGATTCCTTCTAGCCTTAGCTAGTAGGTCAACTTCGGGCAAGCGGTTCTCCTCTTCAGACTGGGAGGTGCTTGGCAAAGTTGGTTCTGTTCTTACACATTTTGGCTGTGACGTGTTATGACCGTATGATGACCTTTTCCTTGCGAGATGCTTGGTAGGTGCCACATCTGCATAAGGGTAAAATGTGAGCGACATTGTTAAGTAATAGGGAAAAGAAGAGAGAAAGAATCAACAAAGAATTACACGAATGCGGCGTGGTTTGCGGTCGCATATCCACTATGCGATCCGCAAACTGGTCGCATTGATAGGTGTGCAAAGCTGGACTTCATTTTGCGGTGTGATATGCGATCACATAACCACTATGCGAATCGCATAACCATCGCAAAAAGTTTTTGTTCATAGACATATTAGCAAAACACAAAGGCGATCTCATATCCACCACAAAGTGAGATATGCGATCGCAAACTTGACGCAAATTTGCTGATCTTAGGCCAGATGTTCTGCCCCTGTTTGATGTGCCTTTGCAGTTCACATAGCTATTATGCGACCCCAAAGGCACCGCATTTTTCATCTTCTTCAGGTATCTAGGGTTTTAGGGATGCGGTCATAATGCGGTCCACATTTTGATTTTGTGGGCCGCAAATGTCTTTGGATTCACAATTAGGTTCATCCCTCCATAACTGGCAACCCTAGATTTCTTTACCCATCCCCCAAAAATGCTCAAGCATCAACGATGGGCAACAAAACCTAACCTTTAGAATGAAAATGAAAGACATAGCAAAGATAGGAATTGAGTGGATCAGTACACATACCTATGAAGAAGATTTCAGGAAGTATGGAAATTTAAATTAGCACTTTGTCGTTGGTAAGCTTGAATCTCTGTATTCCACCGATACGTTCTTTTGCTGTTCGTGTTTCTGTTCTTTCCCTTTTTTTTTATACACTATGTTGAAGGATTAAAAGTTGACGAAATGTGGACTCTTACCTGTCACTATGCGATGGATAAGTCACCGCATAACACAATATGCGATCGCATATGTGTTATGTGGTGAGTTCTGTTGCCTAGATACAAATGTGAAGCAAATGCAATCGCATAGTTTAAATGCGATCCGCATATTGGATTACCTCGTCACATTTTTGTCATCATTTTGGGCCAAACTTTCTGCTTCTGTTTGCGACGGAAATGCAAACCGCATAGTGCAAATGCGGTCCGCAAACTGCATTACATCTCCGCAATTTTGGCAACCATTTTAGCCCAACTCTCTGCCCTAGTTTTCGACACAAATGCGGTTCGCATGTTGATAATGTGATTGCATTTGTGCAGCAATCCTCACATAGTAGTTTTTCTTCAGTTTCAGGCACTCTTTCTCAGTGTTGTGTCCTTTTGTAAATTCCTGCATTCTAACACACCCTTCAAATAGCTTAAGTAAATCTATATAAAAAAATTAAATAAATTTACAACAAGAAACAAAAATAAATGTTACCACACATGGGTTGCCTCCCATGAAGCGCTTGATTTAACGTTGCGGCACGACGAAGTTGGGACGCCTCTGAATTTACTCCATGGACGGGCATGGACCATCTTTAAGAGCCAGCTGCTCCACCAAATGCTTCTCACCATCTGATCCCAAGTAATGCTTACTTCTTTGACCATTCACTTTGAAAGTTTGGAGCCCATCCTCCGATGCTAATTCTACGACTCCAAAGGGAGAGACATCAACAACTCTGAAAGGACCAGACCATTTTGATTTTAGCTTGCCCGGAAATAATTTTAGTCTGGAGTTGAGCAGCAATACCAAATCCCCTGCCTTGAATTCTCTTTTGAGGATCTTTTTATCATGGACAAACTTCATTCTCTCTTTATACACGGCTGCACTTTCATACGCGTGGAGACGGAACTCCTCCATTTCATTCAATTGTGCTAGCCTCAGAGCTCCAGCTTCTGCCCAGTCCATGTTCAATCTTTTTAAGGCCCACATAGCCTTGTGCTCAAGTTCCACAGGTAGATGACAAGCTTTTCCAAAAACTAGCCGATAAGGAGACGTACCAATGGGGATTTTGTATGTTGTGCGGTATGCCCACAGAGCATCATCTAGCTTCTTCGACCAGTCAGTCCTGTTTGCATTCGCTGTTTTTGCTAGTATGCTCTTTATTTCCCTGTTAGATACCTCCACTTGACCGCTTGACTGTGGATGATAGGGTGTGGCAACCTTATGCTTGACACCGTACTTGTTAAGGAGAACTTTAAAGGCTTTGTTGCAGAAATGCAAACCCCCATCACTGAGAATGGCTCTGGGAGTGCCAAACCGGGTGAAAATGTTCTTCTTTAGAAACGCGGTCACACTCCGAGCCTCATTGTTTGGTAGAGCAATGGCTTCTACCCATTTGGATACATAGTCCACAGCCACTAAGATGTATTTCATCCCGCATGAGCTTATAAAAGGGCCCATGAAGTCAATACCCTAAACGTCGAATATTTCAATTTCATGCACGAAGTGCATCGGCATTTCATGCCTCCTAGAGATCGGGCCCTGCCTTTGGCATTGGTCACAAGCCTTAACCAATTGATTAGCATCCTGATAAATCGACGGCCAGTAGTAACCACATTCCAAAATCTTTGCCGCTGTTCTATTTCCCCCATGATGACCCCCAACCGGTGAGTCATGACAAGCTTTTAGAATTTGCAGCGTTTCTTCTTCTGGCACGCATCTCCTGATGATGTTGTCCGCACAGACACAGAACAAGAAGGGTTCTTCCCAGTAATAGTTCCGGCAATCTCTCAAGAACTTCTTCTTTTGGTAAGACTCCAACCCTTCCGGAATAAGGTCGCTAACTAGGTAGTTAGCGATGTCGGCGTACCAAGGAGCAAAGGTATTGGATAAGGCCAGTATTTGTTCATCTGGGAATGCATAATTGATTTCCAACTCTTCCTTTTGTCTCCCAGCTTCTTCAATTCTGGACAAGTGATCTGCCACTTGATTTTGAGTTCCTTTCCGATCCATTACTTCAAAATCGAACTCTTGCAGCAACAAAACCCATCGAATCAGCCGCGGTTTTGCATCTTTCTTCGCCATGAGATAGCGGAGAGCTCCATGATCGGTGAACACTATTACTTTGGAGCGCAGCAAATACGCACGGAACTTCTCAAAAGCATAAACAATGGCCAACAGTTCTTGTTCAGTTACTGTGTAGTTCATCTGCGCCCCATTAAGTGTTTTGCTAGCATAGTAGATTGGGTGAAAAACATTATTGTGTCATTGGCCCAGCATCACTCCAATAGCAACACCACTAGCGTCACACATAAGTTCGAAAGGAAGTGACCAATCAGGTGTGACAATAATGGGTGCCGTGGTGAGCTTTTTCTTTAGTTCCTCAAAAGCTTTGAGGAATTTGTCATCGAAGACGAATTTGGCATCCTTCTCAAGGAGTTTACACATAGGATTTGCAATCTTTGAGAAATCCTTAATGAAACGCCTATAGAATCCGGCATGCCCCAAATAACTACGAACACCTTTGACATACGTGGGTGGAGGGAGCTTAGAGATGATTTCTATCTTAGCTTTGTCTACCTCTATGCCTTGCCTTGAGATTTTATGTCCCAGAACAATACCTTCATCCACCATAAAGTGGCATTTTTCCCAATTCAGCACAAGGTTGGTCTCTCCACATCGCTTGATCACTTGTTTAAGATTACTCAGGCAATGATCAAAAGTCTCGCCTACCACCGAGAAATCATCCATGAAGACCTCAAGAAAATCCTCCACCATATCGGAAAAGATAGACATCATGCATCTTTGGAAAGAGCCAGAGCATTGCATAAGCCAAATGGCATCCGGCTAAAAGCAAATGTTCCATACGGGCATGTGAATGTTGTCTTCTCTTGGTCCTCCAAAGCTATGTTGATCTGATTATAACCAGAGTATCCATCAAGGAAACAATAGAAGGACTTTCCCGCTAGCCGATCAAGCATTTGATCAATAAAAGGCATAGGAAAATGGTCCTTGCATGTGGCACTATTTAGTTTCCTATAGTCCATGCACAACCTCCATCCGGTTACTGTTCTTGTTGGGATAAGCTCGTTCTTCTCATTTTTTATCACAATCATGCCTCCCTTCTTCGGCATGCATTGCACCGGGCTCACCCACGAACTATCAGCAATTAGGTAAACTACCCCAGCATCCAACCATTTGATTATTTCATTCTTTACTACTTCCTGCATTGATGGATTCAACCGTCGTTGGTGTTCCACACTCGGTTTGATCCCACTTTCTAATTGAATTTTATGCTCACAAATTCCAGCTGGGATCCCACAGATGTCCGCAATTGTCCAGCCAATGGCTTGCGTATGCTCCTTCAAAACATTAAATAATTGTTCCACCTGCACATTATTCAACAAAGAAGAAACAATTACTGGTAAGGTATTATTTAGGCCAAGAAATTTATACCTTAAGTGCAGAGGAAGTGGTTTGAGCTCTAGTTGTGGTGGCTCAATAATAGACGACTTTGCAGGAGGTGTAGATCTATTTTCCAAATCAAGAGAAAGCTTTAGTGGAGTATAAGAGTAAGATCCACGCCCCTCCAATGCGTTCACCGACTCCATAAAACCATCCATATCATCATCGTCAAAGTTTACCAAGATAGCCGCCAATGCTTCACCTAGGCATTATTCTTCCATCTTCATCTCAACAGCCTCATCCACTTTGTCAACAATATCAATCACTGAAATGCTCTCATACTCATTTGGTAGCTTCATACCCTTACTAGCTTGGAATATAACTTCTTCATTGTTCACTCGGAATTTAATTTCTTTACGTTCTAATCCATAAGGGATCTTCCAGTGGCTAGAAATGGTCTCCCCAAGATAATAGGGATTTCTTTGTCAACAGCACAGTCAAGAATTACAAAATCAGCCGGTATCTGAAACTTCCAACTTTCACAATCACATCATCAACAATTCCAACCGGTCTCTTGATTGAACGATCAGCCATTTGCAACCTCATACTCGTAGGCCTTGGCATTTTTAATCCCGCTTGTTTGTAGATGGCAAGCAGCATTAAATTGATGCTAGCCCCATTGTCACAAAGGGCCTTGGCAAAAACACACATCCCAATAGTTCAAGGAATAGTAAATTCTCCCGGGTCTTCTTTCTTCTGAATGGGGTTTGTAGCAATAATAGAGCTAACCCGGTGAGTCATATTCACCACCTCATTCTTGGTGGTTCTCTTCTTTGTGATCAGATCCTTTAAGTATTTAGCAAAGCCAGGCATTTCTTGAAAAGCCTCCAAGAACGGTATGTTCACAGATAATTGCTTGAGAATGTCGTAGACCTTCTCAAACTTGCTATCATCAACTCTTCTCACAAGTCTTTGAGGGAAAGGAGGAGGGAGTCTAGGAATCGGCGGAAGAGTGTTTGATGTTTCTTCTGCCTTTTCCTTCATCCCTTCTCGGGTGTCTTCTCAGATTTGCACAACCTCCGGAGTATTCTCCACTTCAACAACATTAGGCTCTTCAACCTCAACTCCTTTTTCAAGTTCTTCCACATCAACTGCTTGCTTATCCTTGCCTTGCAGTATTTTCCCACTCCTGGTAGTGATTGCCATGATATGAGAAGTTGGGCCACTCCCACTTCCCTTTGGATTTGCAATTGTATAACTAGGGAGTGTGCCCTTCTGCTGTGGATGTTGCTCATGAGAAAGATCTCTCATTTGCAATTTCAGCTCTTGAATACCCGCAGTATGAGAGCCAACCAACTCAGTCATGTTCCTCATGGAATTATCAGACTTTTCTTGATTTTGTAGTATCCTTTCAAGCATGCTTTCCAATTTAGACTCACTAGAGGAACCTTGATTTGAGTACTGACCCTTTGGGGGAACATAAGGATTGGAACTTCGATTTGAAAAGTTATTGTTGTTGTTCCAGTTTCCTTGGTTAGAACCACTTTGGTCGTTTCTCCATTGGTGGTTACCTTGCCCTTGCGGGTTTGGTCTCCATTGATTCTGAGAGCCTTGACCTTGATAATGCTGCCTTTGGTACCCTCCTTGAGAGTTATTGACATAGTTTGCCTCCTCATAATCTTCATTTGGTACCGGCTGCACATTCTCAACCACATTCACTTTCTTCTTCTGGTTTTCTTTGAAAAGCTTTGTTAACACATTGACATTCGTAGTAGGTTCTGCAATTACTTGGTCTCTCTCTTGATTTTCCTTGATTATGTTGTTCAAGGATGGAGAGCCAAGTGCAATTCCACATGTGGAGTCCTCAGAATGCCAAGCTTGGTTATGCTTTGCCATTTTATCCAATATTTTAGTCACTCTAGCGAAAGATTTGTCCATAAAAGATCCAACAGCTGCATCCTTCGCTATTGACTGGTTCATAGGATCCAAACCCATGTAAAAATTTTCCAACAAGATGGAATCCGAAAAATCATGGTTTGGGGACCTCACCATGTATAGTTTAAAGCGATCCCACGCTTCATGTAGTTGTTCGCCTGGTAGTTGCTTGAAGAAGAAAATCTTATCCCTGAGCTCTGACTTCTTGCTTTGTGGAAACCATTTCGTCAAGAAAGCTCCAACAAGTTCGGGCCATGAATGTATGGAATTTGGAGGTAGATTCTGGAGCCATTTCCTCGCGTCCCCAGCTAGAGAATACTTAAAGCATCTCAACCTCAGGGCATCGTCAGAGACATTATTCTGCTTGTGTATTGCACATACACCTAAGAAATTTCTGAGGTGTTGTGTCGGATCGTCATTTGTGGAATTCCTGAAAAATCCCTGCGCTTTCAGCATCAGAATTAATCCGTGTTCCACTTTGAAGGTTGCAGCACCAATAGAAGGAGGTACAATAGCATTTGTATCCTCGATATACTCCTCAATGTCCGCAAAAGGATTTCCTTCCACGTCCAACTCCACATCATCACCATAGTCCGATATGTCCTCCTATCAACACCAAGCAAAACAAACAAAGTGTGATAGAATAGAATTAGACGTACAGTAAAGCATACACTAACTAGTAATTTTAGAACTGTATTCCCCGGCAACGGCGCCAAAATTTGATACGCTCAAATTACACCTCAATAAACAGTGTAAGAGGTCGGTGTCAAATATAATAACCCAACAAGGTTAGGGTCGAATCCCACAGGGAATAGGTGTGAAACGTTTACTTAATTAGTGTAGTACTAGACTACAGTCGTAATTCTACACTGTAATTGTAATAGAAGTATGAATTGAATTTGAGTTTAAACGAAAACTAATTGCAATATTATGAATATAAATAATATGATTAAAGGAACCAAGGTTGTGTCCCCCTTGATGAAGTATAATGCTAGCGATATCAATATTATACATTTCTAACGGAAGAAACTTTTGATATGCAATTGATGCCTAATTGATTACCCAATATTTTCCAATAGTTAGGTAATATTTTTACTTTATGATTTTCCCAAAACAAAAGAGTTGTGATTAAGAACAATCAATCTATGCCAAATTAAAACCCACTTATTCCTGAGCGATTTTATAAAGTAAGGGTTAAAGCCTTGAGTTTTTGTTATTTACTTCTACCAAATTTTACCCCATTTTCCCAAGCAAAGGTAGAATTAAATGGCGTTTGTTAATGTTTGCAGCCACCAACATTTGTTTAAACAATAAGAAGTAAACAAATATCAATCAACCATTGAAACTATATTCAATATCAAAATCCCAATAGCATCATACCCATCTAGGGTTCACAACCTTAGCGTTTAGAATTAGCTATTCATGCTAAAAACTGAAAGTAAAAGAATAGTAATTGTCATAAGCTTACAAAGTAGAAGGTAATTGATCCAAAAAAGCTTCTCCGAAATCAAATAACTCAAGCCTAGTACTTTATGCTCTACATAAAGTACTAGGCTTCCTATTCTTGGTATACATATAAGAAGGCAGAGAGGCTCATTCTCTTTCATTTTCAGGCAGGACCATTAACTTAAATTCACCAAAAATACTCTCGTATCTCCATTGAGGGTTCAAAATAGCCTAAACTAAATCAGAAGACGATTTTATTATGACTCAACTTGATGAAACATTTGAATCGCTGTTATAACAACTGTAATCTGGTGGTGTTGATTCTAAAGATTTGTTAGAGGCAAATTTAATCACCATAGAAGCCTAATTAGTTCTTCAACAAAGGTATTAGAGCAACCTTCTTCTTGGCATGCGTTAGTTAAATGTCTCTGTCCTTCTAAATGACTCCTGCACTGTAAGGTTTGGTAGTTCTAAGCCCTCTCAACGATGTGCTCTGTTCTTGTACATTCTTGCTGGTAGCATTTATTTCAAGTATAAAATGTTCTAGTTGGTATCATGAAGTCGTAAAATATGATTAGTTCTGAGTCTAAACTTAATATCTCATGAAGTTGATTCAGCGTTTCACTTATATGTATATGTATCCATTACACTTTACCGAGTTACGCTATAAATGGCTGAGTACGACACCTATTGTGCAATCACTGATCAGTTGGGTACGATGTGAAATGCTACTGAGCCCGTGCGTGGATGGGTAGGACCGAGCCCTTGCGAGATTGGGTACGACCAAACTTTATATGAGGCTGGGTATGAGATAATGTAAGATAAGACACAACATAGCCCTCATGTGGTCGGGTATGACCGAGACCTCCTGAGGCCAAGTGCGATGTATGAGAGAAAGAAACTTACCGAGTCCTCTGTGAGGTCGGGCACGATATGAAGTGATAAGCCCCAAACATGGCTAAATAATGTTATATTGAAATCAGTGTGTACTCTCCATTAGTGGCTTATCGCTTCATAAGGCTTGCATATGTTTATGTCTATAGTTCTACGACACCCGAGATAAAAGCATGCCCGCATATCCCTTATGGTATTCCTCTGATTTACATGTTTAGCTTTACATACTCAGTACATGTTCTGTACTGACGCCTTCTCTTATGGGCATTATGTTCATGCCCACATTTGTAGATAGACCCAGTGATGCCCTTCCCCAATAAGGTGTTGTTCCAGCTGATTGGTTGTTGCTCTCCACTCATTCGGAGTAGCGATTAAGAAGTCAATAGGTACTGAAGCAGATATTCTAAATGTTTTGGGTATAGTAAGGCCCTATCCCGACCAAGTCATGTAAACTTGTATTCCTTCTGGTGTTCTTAGAGGTTTGCAGACTAGAGTACGACTGTATGTAAAAGAGTTGGATTGTAAACTTGTTGGGTACAGTTATGAATTTATATGTAGTGTCTATATCTCCTTTGATAACCAATTATGCACATGTTAAATCTGGTGTTTATACTTGAAGGCCTCAATGGCCTAGTTTTATGGATAAAAAAATATAAGAACAGACGTTGTTTCGCATGGGCCTTCGGACGTCGTATGCCGGTCGCACCTCCCAAGGTTGGGATGTGACAGATAAGTAGTGCTCTGACAGTCATGCAAGCTCCGTTGACTAAGGAACCTGAAAATCCTAAGCTAGGGAGATCTATATGGCTACGACAACGAGGAAATTGACCTAGTCTGCCGGGTCTAGTGATGTAAGGAGAACTATGGATGATGTGGTCAAAAGAAACGGAATTAAACAGCAAGGATTGCAGCTCAATTTCATTCCTCCAGAGGTTAGAGATGATATTTAAATGTCAAGCTAAACCAAAAGGAAATTGAGTGACAAATTCAGAAGTGGGTATCAACCCTCATAGGTTATGTCATTTATGGGAATCCAGCCTCCAAGGAAATACTAAAAATTTTCTACAGCGTCTGGAACTCTATAGCTACACCAAATGTATTTCTAAACAATGAAAATTACTTTATATTCTGATTTGAATTTGCGGAGGACAAACTCCAAATTCTGGAGAAGGACATACACATTCAATAATAGGCTATGGTGTTGAAAAACTAGAAGGCTGATTTTAAATCTCATAATGAGCCTATGTGTGCGATTCCAATATGGACCACTTCCTAGTCTGCCTATACTGCTGGGCTGCGAAAAATTTATGAATTTTGAGCTATTTGGGGAAACCTTTGTGTAATGATAAGCTCGCATCTTAGTGGGAGAAAATATTATATGCTCGAGTGTGGATATAAATGAACATCACCTAGCCTTTACTTGATGGAATATCGAAAATTCTAATGGTCGCATAAGGGAGAAGCCAGTGGACTATGAATGGAAGCGCAAATTCTATAACAAGTATATTCATTTTCGTCATTTTAATGGTGAATGCAAAGCGGAATAGCATGCACAAAAGCCAGCGAATAAGACGAATCATAATTAGAAGCAGAAATGGAATGGAGGTCCAAATTTCTTGCACTGAGGAGGTAGAACCTCCTAATGCTGGAAAAACCACTGATAAAGAGACAACCCAAGAGGCACAAGTGCATGTTAGTGGAAGAGCTAAGCTAGTGATGGTATATCATGGTGGAACTTACAAGAAGGACCAATCCCACATCGATTATAAAGAGTGGACCAAGAGAAATCAATTTGCCTCTTTGAGAATCTAGGAGAGTAAACCTTCCGATCAACTTACAGGAACTAAACATGATCACTCTCAAAGGATTAAAAAAGGGTCTACTCCTATTACTATCGCACCCTATGATCTTGAGCACATGGACTATAACGGGACTAAATAAGTCCTTCAAGTAGAAGCAGTTTTGGTGATATTTTGCTAAAAATACGCTTGACATAGCAGGATGTTTGGAGACCAAAGTCAAGCAGAATAAAGCCCTGAATATTCAAAGAAAAATAATTAGAGAGTGGGAGTTTGCAACAAACTACACCTATGCGCCTAATGCATGAACTTGGATAGGCAAAAAATAGCTAATGTTACTCTTCTACTGATGAAATCCTCTTCTTAACTATTGTTCCTTACAGGACAAGAATTCTACATTCTCTAGCTACGTCGCAATTGTGTCTGGGCTTCATATAGTAGAAGATAGGAGAACTTTGTGGGATAAATTGAGGGCCAACAATGTAGCTACTAGAGGTCACCCTAGGCTGTCCATAGAAGATTTTAATAGTGTCCCGTTAGTGGAATATATGATAAATGGGGTACCTGTGCATTAACCAGAAGTGGTTGATTTTAAGCAAAGCATTAGTGATACAGGATTTAGGCAAATTCCTAAGAAAGGGGCACAATTCTCTTGGAGTAACAAGAGTGGAGCAGAAGATAGAATCTACAGTCATATTGATTGTATGTTCGGCAATGCTGACTGGTTCTATTCTTATAAAGAGGTTAAAGCTGTCTACATGCTACCAGGATGCTCTGACCATACTCATGTACTGCTAAATACTGAAGTACATAGGACATTGGTAAAAAAGCCTTTTAGATTGCTGAATGTCCTATTTCAATAAGAGGAGTACAATGTTGCAGCCAACTACCTCTGGAGTAATGATATTCATACTATGTATACAATTTATAGGAAGCTCAAGCTATTGGAAATGCATAGCAGGAGATTGCACAGAGAATCTTCTTCGGTGGAGATTAGACTACAGAACTTAAAGGGAGAACTTTAGACTATGAAGGAAGCTTTGAATGATGATTATTTCAACCCACAACTGATAGAATAGGAGAAAGGTACTATCATGTTAATTGAGAAGTGGAACGTCGTCCAGGAAAAGATACTCAGATAGAAATTCAAAGCCACATGGAACACTCATGGGTACTCAAACTCACAATATTTCCATTCCCATGTCACGACCCAAAACCACCAACTAATCGTGATGGCGCCTAACTCACTTTCTAGATAAGCCAAAAATAATAAGAGCGGAATAAGATAACAAAAATAATAAGAACAATACAAGTCTAAAACCAACAACATATAATAACTGCATTGATACATAACAAATCTCCCAAAACTGATAAGTGCAGAGTCATGAGCCCTAAAATAAACATACAAGTCTGGAATACAAAATAATAATGCAGTATGAATGAAATTAACAGTAATAAAATGAAAAGAGATGCCAAGACACGGGCGATGCAGCTTTACCTCGTCTCTTGGAGATAATCACAGCAACAAGTCGCGGCTACTGACGGCTCGGTCCAACACCTAGATCTGCACAATTAGGTGCAGCGTGTAGTATGAGCACAACAGACCACATGTACTCAAGAATTATCATAACTAACCTCGCAAGGTAATGAAGTAAGACTTATCAATAATACTCGCTAATAACATGTTTAACTCACAAATCACACAAGTACATAACAATAAAATGATCAAATCATGAATCAGGGATAAAGCCACCTCGGTGCACAAAATAAGGTAACATACTCTACTCAGTTAACAATCCAACATATAGAAAAGATATGCAAAACCTGGTATGTATATATTCCTGATCTATCATATAAAGAAGATATGCGAATAAAACATGTATACAACCAAAGAAATTGCAAGTAAAGAAGAAATGCAATAATCAAATCAACACTAGCCAGTTTTCCTCATACCGTGTGTACACAATCAAGAGAGAAATATGAGAAGGTAACCTTAAGGGGTGGATCCTTATCCACACGTTGCACGGACAACTCATGTGCTGCAAGGACAACTCACGTGCCAATAAATATCAACCGCACGGACAACTCATGTTCCAATAATAACCATATCTTGGATCCGCACAGACATATCACATGCTATCATAACTCAACCGTATGAAGAACTCACATGCCAATAATCACAATATCTCAGATCCACCCGGATAACTCACATGCTGTAATATAACTCATGTGCCAATAATCACAACTGCAAAGCAACTCACGTGTTACCAGTCTAATCAACATCACAAATAAGGAAGTTATACAAGAATACATGTTCATGAACAATGGATATCAAATTTCACAATCATGGACTGGTATAAGTGACATGCTAAGTGTGCGCATGTGCAAAGTGTGCTACCATAGCTCAAATCAGGAAATTACATCACGAAAATAGCAATTATCAAGTTCAATCATGAGATTAACCTGTATGTAACCCGAAACATGGTTCAAATAGATCACAAAAGGGGTATAAACATAAGAAACATATCAGCATGAAGCTTAGCAATCAATTCAGGGCATATCATAGCCTAACCACTACCTAGAGCATGGATAAACACCCCGGTGCATGCACATGGGCTCAACCCCTAACATGTGCGCCACCCATAGCACGCAGCTATCATTAATAACTCAAGAACTAGTGTCTCAACCATGTTTAGGTAAGATACTATCACGCCCCGACCACAGGGAGCGCCACAGGCGCTCAACCGAGATATCCCGGCCGAGTAAGCCTATACAATACCTTCTACCCAACTCGCCCATGAATAAAGAGAAGATATATTTATATCATTAATTAAACATTGAGTGAATTCCATGAACACTACCAGTTCCATTACCATTAGTCAATTTATTTTATAGTCTCAAAATACATACACAATCACATTTAAAGTGCAACAAGTGATTCAAATACAACAAGGCTAGTTTGACATTCCCAACACCCATATACAACTCACACTGTCTCTATTGAGCCTCGATGGATAAAAAATACTATGATAACGCCGGCAACAAGGCCCCAGCGATACATCAAAACATAATACACGTGGGACAAAAGATACACGACCCTGAATGAGGTGGGGCTCACTAAATCTACTGAGAAGAGGGTGTATTGTTATCAATGATCAATGTCACATGCTGCGGAACCACCTGCATCCATTAAAGATGCAGCCCTGCAAAAAGAACGTTAATACATACTGAATAGTACTAGAATGTAAGACTAAACACCCTCTCATTAGAACGAATAATAACACAAGGAAAGATAGTCATAAATCAATGGAAGCCTCAGATAATACTAAAACATCAAATTAGGAGCAATGTAAGTGTCAAGTAATTTCCCATTATTTTAGGTTGGAGATCTTAGCAATGATATACCCCTCGTGATTTTAGCACAAAGTCAGATCATGGCACGATCGGCTAGGTCGTCTCATCCGAAGACATCAACCACAATCACAATCATTATCACAATTTCAATCAACATCTCAATCATAATTTCAAGCATAATCACCACCATGTGTGTGACATGGCGTCCGATCACGACATGCCCTGTTAGGCCATCTCACCATAATGTCGTGTGGATCGACATCACCCTTTTCTAGCAATCAACTCATTCCAATAAAGGGAAATATTCTCTTCACGTCAATCTCACCCCAATAAAGGGGTACAATAACAACTCACTCCTACACTGGCACGTGTAGTTTCAGGGTTAGGTTATTTCAACCTACCCTTCCTCGGTGACAAACGATACTCCCATGTGTTCAACGCATTTCATTATCTTTTATATATCATTCAGTTCATTGGCACCAATGGCCATAACACAATGTCACTCTTGGCACGTTGGCCGTATTTCATATTTCATGTCCATCTCATTCACTTTCAAACATATCACGGGTCATCAACAACAAAGCATTTCTATTCAAGACTTTAAGTCCACATATTGAGAAAATAAGAATGTTAAGCACATTGTGATTTCTTACACAATTTGGCATAATAGCTTTCATTTGAATCATGACTTGAAGTTATAACACATATGCAACCCAAGCTTCGAGCACATTTTCAAATAGAATATAACAAAACAAGAACGTTGGAATACATATTGAACATTTATCCTTTGGCATAAGGCTTATTCGGAATAATCAATTATAGTGAACAACTTGGGACTTATAGGAATATTGTGGGGTGCAATTCTAAGAGTGAAGTTTAGCCAGCAAACCTGGCTCTGAGCTTTCCTTTATTCACTACATAGTTCCGAAAATCCTAGTAACTTTGATCTATTTAGACATATAGAAAAATTGAACACAAATAAGGAAGGAGTTCATGGTTCCATCTCATTTGAGCATTTTATCAAACACTAGGTGGGTTGGATTCCTTCATTCCACAACCCAAAGTCTATCCAATTTAGCTCAACATTCTTCCCCCAAACATTGATAGTACATGCATGCATAATGGACAACTACCACACCCAAGAATTACTTTTCTCATTACCTATTTTCAGTAAAATCACGAAATTGAGGGCTAGGGAATAGAATCTTACCTCTAGGATGAAGACCTCGTGAATGTTTCTTGTGAATTCTTCAACTTTGAGCAAGAGTTGATGAATAATAAGCTTAGTAATTTCCCCCCTCACTCTATGGCACTCCTTCTCTCTAGAAATATAAGATTTTTGCTTCAAAACTAGCCATTCAGTTCAATATATCGAAATAGGGTCGAGTCAAAAAATTAGAAAAATGAAGCCCCAATGCAGATCGGTCGCATATGCGACTGCATAACGGCTCTGCAGTCCGCAAAATGTAGCACATAATGGCCCTCCAGAACTGGGCATTTCTACTTCACTCTGCGACCAGCCTGCAGTGCGCAGACAAATTATGCGATTGCATAATGCGCCACAGAACTTCCCTCCGAAAATTTTTATGTTGGTTTACTACTACAATGGATTGTGTGGCCTGCGAAATGATTATGCAGCCGCATAATGGTCCTAAAATTAGCTCAAGTTTCTGCTTCAGTCTACGTCAGATCTGCAGTCCACAGATTAGTAGCACGAAACCCCGGGTTTAAGGTGAAATTTTACGGGGATTACGGATACGTACCTCATGAAAGACAAATCAATACTCTAAAAAGTCTCTCCCGTGTGAATCAAACTCTGGATGGTTCAAATCTAGCCAAATAACTTAATAACATCAATAAAAGCCATAAGAAACAACTCCAATCAATATAGTTTTGATATTTAACAAAAATTTAATAGTCAACCCAAAACCTGCCTCCCGTTACCCGGCAAAAGCCACAAATTTTGAACCCCTATTCGAATACGAGTCCAACCATACAAGTTTTATCCAATTCCGACTCTGAATCGGGGTTCAAATCCTTGAAATTCAATAAGAAAAGTTTTACCAAAATCCCTAATTTCGTCAGTTAGATTCACAAATCAAACGTTAAAATCAAGGGTGGAACCACAAATACTAAACAAATTTGAGTAAAAATCACATACCCTTTCCAAGTCATGAAAATCTCCTCATAATACGCCCAAATCCGAGCTCCCAATCTCAAAATATGATAAAATGACTAAAACCCTCGAAATAGAGTACTTAAGGTCTGCCCAGGCATATGCATCACGATTGCAAGACCCACATCACGATCACGAAGGCCAAAAACTCACTAGCCAAACGAAAGCCCTTCACAAACCTGAAGTACTTCATGCGAACGGGACCATTCTTCGGGGAGACTTATGCGAACTTAACCACCCTTGTGCGATCGCATAGGCAAAAACTCCAGACCAGCCACACGCCTCCATCAACGCGACATCGAAGCGCGAACATGGAACATCACCTCCTAAAGCTCCGTGGACGCGAGGAATCTCATGCGATCACGAAGCTAAAACCCTACCTGCCCATAAGTCCACTCTGCGGTCACGGGCCTCCAACAGCAATCGCGATGAACAACCTCTTCACAAGAAATCAGCATATGGAAAACAAGGAGAAATGGATTGAAACCCATCCGAAAAATCTGAGGCCTCCGAGACCCCGTCGAATCACACCAACCAATCCCAAAACATAACACAAACTCTCTTGAGGCCTCAAATCACACAAAATAACATCAAAAGTATGAATAACACCTCAATCCATACTTAATGAGCAAATCCAAATTTCTAAAATAAAAACTTACACCGAACACACCTAAACAACTCGGAATGGGATTAAATATTGCATGTAAGTCCCAAATGACATAAAGACCTATTCCAACTCCTAGAACAATAATTTGAAATCGATACCTATAAAATCAACTCCTGGTCAAACCTATGAACCTTTCAAAACTTCAACTTTTCAACCTATACCAAATAGAACCAAATCGACCTAGGAACCTCCAATCCAAATTCGGACAAACACCTAAGTCTAGAATAACCGTATAAACCTATTAGAATGTAAGGCATTGTTAAAAAAATTTCTAATGATTAAGACATTATAGTGCACAAACGATGATTGGGAATAATGTTTTTGAGTACTAAAGGAGATCTACAGGATATATCCACATCATTTGGACATAAAAATACGTATGGAATGTGTTTTGGAACATATTAAGGAGGTTTGTAAGTGAGAAGAAGTTGTTTGGAATGAGTTGGAAATATTAAGTGGAAAAGGTGTCTTAATTTACACAACACCTGCCTTTAAACAGGTATAACTCTCATAATATAAAGATGGTTTCAATGAACTTTTCCATCTAGAGTGTATCCCTTTGAGTCTAGTTTCTAACACATCAACCCGTTTGTTATTTGGACTTTCCTACTAAGAGTTATGATTAAATTACTAAAAGTCAGACCACCCAGTTATTTAGCGGACAGAGAAGCAAGGCTCGCATCGCCAGACCGGCCGCGGATCATGTATATCCTTTCATGGAATGAATAGAAAAGTAAGGCTCACTTCGCCAGACTGGGCACACCCCAGCTTAAGGTCCTTTTAAGTCATTTCGAGGGCTCATTTTCCCTATTTCACTTGGACGAATTTTGGAGTTTTCCTCCACTCTTGCAAGACCCCCAACTCCTCCCATCTTCATGGTAAGCAATCCCCATTGCCTTGGTGTGAATCCTATCATTTCCACACTAGAACTAACTCAATCCACTGTGAAATCCTTAGATTTTCAATAAATTTCTTCATGAACTCAAAGGAGGTTTTTGCAAGATTTCTCCAAAAGGTAATCCTACACCCTTAGACTTACATGCATGTATTTATTATGGAATATGAGTATGAATTAAGTATTTAAACTCATGGGATGGTGATTAATTAGAAGCCATAAGTTTTCAATTTAAATACATAACCATTGTAGAGATTGAAAGGTGATTATTTTGACGGAATTTTGTTGGTTGGGTGTGGATGGATGGCTATGCATGTGATGTTGGAAATTATAAATTGTTTAAGAATGATGGTGGGATAAATTGTTGGTAAAAGGTGGTAATTGGATGAACTAGTTCTATGGTTAAGAGATTTAGAGATTTATGCGTACTAGGTATTTGATAAAGTGTCTAAACGGCCTAAACTGTGGAATTTGTTACTAATATTGTTCTCGTTGGATGTTGTTATTGTAGATTGAAGTTGCTTAGTGTAGTGGATCAATGTATTATCATTAAGGGGCGAATTTGAGGTATGTTGGTGAAACATCTCTCTTAGAATTGAATCATGCGATGATCTCGTAAGTCTCAAGTGTGATGTTCCAATTTCTCATTTCTCATGTCCCGAATTATTCATTATAAATTTAACTATTCCGAATAAGCTGTGTCGAAAGATGAATGTTCAAAATGTGTTCGGAGTGCTCTTGTCATATTATGTTATCATTTGAGAATGTGTTCAAAGTATGGGTTGTGTATTAAAATGTTATGACTTCAAGTCGTGTTCCGAATGAAAGTTATTATGCCAAGATTATGAAAGAAAAATCAATGTGCTTAAAACTCTTAATTGCTCATATGTGTATTTATAATCTTGATTTGAAATTATTTGTTGTTGATAACCCATGATGGGTCTTGAAAGTGAAAGAGGTGAGCATGAAATATGAAACACGGCCAACGTGCCAAGCATGATATTACATTTGTGGCCACTAGTGCCAATGAAATGGAAAGGCATGTGAAAAATTATGAAATGAGCTGAATATCCTTTTTACATAATAAAAATTTTGGGAGTATCGTTAGTCACCGAGGAAGGGTAGGTTTAAATAATCTAACCCCGAAACTACACGTGCCAGTGTAGGAGTGATTGAGGTGCAAATCCCCGAACTAATATGTTGAGAATATTCCCCTTAAATAGGATGAGATTGATGTGTTGAGATTATTCCCCTTAATTGGGATGAGATGATTGCTATAGGAGGGTGATATCAATCCACACGGCATTATGGTGAGACTGCCTAGCTGATCGGATCGAGATCAGCTGCCATGCCGCACGTGGTGGTGATTGTCATTTAGAATATTCCCCTCAAATGGAATGAGATTGATGTGTTGAGATTATTCCCCTTAACTTGGATGAGATGATTGCTAGTGGAGGGTGATGTCGATCCACACGGCATTGTGGTGAGACGGCCAAGCCGATCGGGTCGAGATCGGATGCCATGTCGCGTGTGGTGGTGATTTTGATTGTGACTGGGATTGTGATTGTGATTGGATGTCTTTGGGTGAGACGGCCTAGCTGATCGGGTCATGATCAGACTATGTGCTAAAGTAACTTAATGCTTTGGTATTGTTTGAGGCTTCCATTCAATCTATGATTTGTTTCTCCTTGTATGGTTATTCGTTTTACTGAGAGAGTGTTTAGTCTCACATAAAAGTACTATTCCATATGTACTAATGTACTTTTTTCCAGGGCTGCTGCATCTATCATGGATGTAGGTGGTTCGATTGCAGGCAGCATTAATCAGCGATAGCGGTACACCCTCTTCCCAGCTAACTTGGTGAGCCCCACTTTATTTCGTGGGCGTGTATCTTTTTTTTATCATGTATTGTGTTTTGAGGTATAGTCGGGGCCTTCTTACCGGCATAATCATAGTACTCTTTTGTATCCGTTCGAGGCTTCATAGACATAGTGTGGGTTGTACCTTGGTTATGGGGAAGTCAAACTAATGATGTTGTAATTGTATCACCTGTTTCCACTTTTAAACTATGAACGTGTAATGTGATATTTTGGAGACATATAAATGAGGTAACTAATGGTAATGATGTTGTTCACATGATCTTCTCATTGTCCAATCAACAAAATTTATATTCTTTTTATTCATGGGTAAGTTCGGGTAGAAGTCATCGTACAGGCTTGCTTGACTAGGGTATCTCGGTTGAGTGCCAGTCGCGTTTCCAAGGTCGGAGCATGACAAACTTGGTACAGAGCCTAAGGTTTCAAAGTTTCCTAGGATGTCTTGGAGCCGTGTCTAGTAGAGTACTTCTTATCAAATGTGTATCGACCACATCTATAATTAGGAAGCTACATGGGCATGTAGGAATGTTACCCTTCTTCAACTCTCTAGATCGTGCGTAAGAGCTTTTCTATAAAATTGTCTTCTAACTCGTGCGTTGAGGTTCAGGTTAAGTCTAAACGTTCTTCCGTCTGTTCCAACTAATATTGTCATATGGCATAACCAATGGGTAAAGGCCTGAATATTAAGGAGATGGCACATGTATCATGTTTAATGAATGGTATGGACATATAAGATAAGTATATAGTACACGGATAATACTTTATGTGAAAAAAGTGTTAGAAGTGATTATCCACCTCCAAAGAGACATTGGCATGATAAAGGAGACCTAGGCTTAACTAGTACATGTGGAAAGTGTGGGAAACATGTATATGATCCTAAGATGTAAAAGAAAATTTGTTACATAGGCACGTGATATATGAAAGGCATGACTTGGAGGGTAATGATGATAGTGTAGGTCTC
The DNA here is from genome assembly GCA_002018475.1 of Nicotiana obtusifolia. Taxonomy (NCBI): domain Eukaryota; kingdom Viridiplantae; phylum Streptophyta; class Magnoliopsida; order Solanales; family Solanaceae; genus Nicotiana; species Nicotiana obtusifolia. The sequence continues at coordinate 44,536 of MCJB01015751.1, read as the reverse complement.
TCAGGGGAGACAAGAAGTTATGAAAGAGATAATGATGAGTTCTTTATGCCCATATGTGACTAGTTCAGCAATGATAAGTCCAAGGAGAATTAAAAATGAACATCAAAGTATATGTAATAAGATGACCTTTTGAGTATTAGGAGAGTCAACTGAACTCACAATGAGAAGGCCCTTGCACCATAAATGTTATAAGTGTCCCAGAAATATAGAGGTTGTATAACACTCCTAAAAGATATTGACATGAGGATTTTGGGTACGAAGCCTGTGTGGCTGAATAAGAGTTTAGCACTTTTGAGGTTGATATCACTGTGACTTAAACCTCCCTAATAGTTGATCATATACAAGAGAACTAGAGATATGAAATATATGTCCCTTAAGTTGCTAAGTTCAACACTTGTGTCAAAATCTGGAACATTCTCCCATGTGGTGAAGGAAGGGCGATAGTGAGGCTACGTAAGCTCAAAAAAACAAGAGTGAACCATGTAGCTATGATGTTTGAATATTTTATTGAAGACATGTGTAGTCTACAAAAGTGGTAAGGGTTAATGTGCTCTGAAAAGATACGCTAACGATAGACCACTAGTACACCCAAGAATGTGGAAGGCTAAGAAAGGTAAATTCTCCATACATGACAATGTACATGACATTGCCAATGATCCTACAAACTAACGGAGAGAAAAAGGGATAAGTGTATGGTTTGCAAGAGGGTTTTATACTTGTCAGAGAATGAAAGACAATGGGACCCAAAGAAGTACTATAGATCAAATGTGAAAGGCTTGTGAGTGCTCAGGATGTGTTAATCATGGATTTTCAATTTAGCTAAAGTTTCAAGACTCTAAGAAAGACAAAACGAGTGGGAGAAGTAAATTTGATGCTATAATAACCCAAGAGTGCATTCGGACTCTATGGAGAGCCTCATAAGAATCTCGCAAGCAAGGAACTGTTAAGTGATACATGGAAAACCACACTTCCTCACAGGTATCCCAACAACCGTCGAGAGGCTACCATGATGAATTCACAACTAATTGGAAGGACCGCGTAGCATATGGAAGAGTGCATAACTATTCATTATTAGGAAGAATGAGGCAAGAAGGATTAGAAGAAAAATCTGTAAATAGAGGTGGTCATAGTTATCGTACAACAGTTCGTACCATGATTGTGGGCTTGCCTAGAGCACAAGTGTTAATAGAAGGTATAAAGACCAACCACAACACAGCAGACTTGAGTGACACTTAATATCAACTGAAAGATTTAGAGGGAGTTCATGTCTACAAAATACAATGGAAATTGAGACTACTGGTGGTGAAGTTGTGGTGTGGAAAGATATGACGAGTTCATGGGAGATGTGTGTTGCACAATAAGGCTATCAACTATGCATTGAGGAAAAATTGCGATGGGAATGAATGTCCCAGTTACAAAGAAAAGAAAGTACCAACATGTTGTTTAGGCCAAAAAGGCGATCAGAAAGGGAAACAACACAATCTACCCAAAGGACTAAGGGAGATGTTCGAAACAGATTGACAAAAGGATGAACACTTGTTAAGAACCTGACATGTTTAACATGATAGTTCTCAAGCTGCAATACTATGAGGCCCCATAAAAAAATTGTAAAGGAATTTAAGGTTTCGTGGTGCCGAGGTAGGCTTATGTGTTTGTAATGCTCGGACTTTTTTGGTTGAAGAATGCTTTAAGAAGTGGATGAAAATTTTTGGCGAAAGAAGGCAACTCAGAGGTCTGGTTCGCAGCCGCAGAAACGTTTCGCGGGCCGCATAATGATCGCGGAATAGAGAAGTTAGTAGTTGAATTTTTAAGGTCATTCTACGGTCTATTATGTGATCGTATATGCCCTTCGCGGACCGCATTTCAGCTGCATACTTGAGTCCAGTTTTTGTGCATCATTTTCGCGGCCATTATGCGGGCCGTATATCATTTCTGCGGTACGGTCTGCGATCGCAGACCCGATTTCGGCAAGTTTAAGTTTTGGAAATTTTACCCGATCCCATTTTTATAAAAAGGCGTTGAGGGTCATTTTTATGAGTTTCATATGATATTTCTTGAGAGAGGTGAGAGTATCTTAGAGAGAGAAAGAGAAGATCCAGCCATTCTGTCACATTCTTGGGTAATGTCATCTCCAGTGAAGGAATTTTTTTTTTTTTTTCCAGTGAAGGAATTAAGGTTGATCTTTAGAAGATTACAGCTGTGAAGAATTACCTGAGGCCTACAACTCCAACAGAGAATCACAGTTTCTTAGGCTTAGCTGGGTGTTATAGAAAGTTTGTGTCTGGGTCTCTACCCTTGCCTCTTCGTTGACTAAATTGATGCAGAAGGCAGTTATGTTCTAATGGTCAGATGCTTGTGAAAGGAGCTTCTAAGAGTTGAAATCAAGATTGACTACGCTCCAGTGTTGACTATACCAGACGGTACAGATGGGTTTGTAGCATATTGTGATGCTTCGAGAATCGGACTTAGGTGTGTGTTGATGCAACATGCCAAGGTGATTGCTTATCTTTCTAGGAAACTAAAAAATCATGAGAAAAACTATCCCATGCATGACTTAGAACTTGCGGTTGTGGTATTTGCATCAAAAATTTGGCATCATTATTTATATGGGGTCCACGTGGATATATTCACGGACCATAAGAGCCTTCAATATATTTTTAAGCAGAAGGAATTGAATCTGAGGCAGAGAAGATGGCTTGAGTTACTCAAGGACTATGACATCTATATTCTATATCATCCGGCTAAGGCTAATGTTGTGGCGGATGCTCTTAGCCGGAAATATATGGGTTGTTTAGCACACTTGGAGGCATATCAAAGGCCATTGGCCGAGGAAATTCAACGATTGGCTAGTTTGGTAGTTCGTCTTGCGGACTCAAGTGAAGGAGGGGTGATCATGCAAATAGGGCTGAATCATCACTTATTGTGGAAGTCAAGGAGAAGCAATACAACGATCCTTTATTGGCACAATTGAAAGAGGGGATTCATAAACATGAGACCATGGCCTTTTCTCTTGGCATGGGTGATGGTACGCTAAGGTACCAAGGGTGTCTATGTGTTCCAAATGTAGATGGTCTCCGAGAGAGAATCATGACTGAGGCTCACATTTCTAGGTATTTCGTGCTCCCGGGATCTACAAAAATGTATCATGATCTTAAGGAAGTCTATTGGTGGAATTATATGAAGAGGAATGTAGCAGACTTTGTGGCGAGATGTCCAAATTGTCAGCAAGTGAAGCCCGAACACCAAAGGCCTAGTGGGTTGGCATAGAAAATAGAAATTCCAATGTGGAAGTGAAAAATGATTAATATGGACTTTGTGGTAGGACTACCTCGCACTCCTCATAAGTCTGACTCGATTTGGGTGATTGTGGATCGATTCACGAAATCAGCACACTTCTCGCATGTTAACGCTACCGACATAGTGGAACAGTATGCTCAGTTGTACATCAAGGAAACATTCAAGTTACATGGCACTCCAGTTTCTATTATCTCAGATTGGGGGCACAGTTCACAACTAATTTTTGGAGGAAATTTCAACAAGGTTTGGGTACTCAAGTGAATCTTAGTACAACCTTTCACCCACGGACTGAGGGGCAGGCAGACCGGACTATTCAGACGCTTGAGGATATGTTGCGCGCTTGTGTTATTAACATCAAAGGTAGCTGTGATCATTTTAAACTCGTAGAATTTGTCTACAACAATTGTTATCATGCTAGCATTCCGATGGCACTGTTCTAGGCTTTATATGGTAGGAGATGTAGAAATCCCATTTGGTGGTTCGAGATTGAGGAAGCATAATTGATAGGGCCAGACCTTGTGCATCAGGCTATGGAAAAAGTTAGGATCATTAAGGAGCGGTTGAAGATTGCTCAGAGTTGCCAGAAGTGCTATTCAGTTGTTTGTTGTACGGATTTGGAGTTCAAAGAGGATGAATGGGTATTCTTGAAGTTTTTCCCCATGAAAGGTGTAATGCGATTTGGTAAGAAAGGTAAATTGAGTATGAGGTATGTCGGACTATACAGAATCATTTAGAGGATCGGTGAGGTGGCGTACAAGCTTGGGCTACTACCTGAGATGTCATTAGTGCACCCGGTGTTTCATATGTCTATGCTGAAGAAAGTAGTTGGGGACCTGACACTCATTGTTCCAGTTGAGACTATTGAGATCAATGAGGAATTGACATGTGAAGAGATTCGAGTTTGTATTATTGATCGGCAAGTCCGAAAGTTGAGAAATAAAGAAATTGCCTCCTTGAAAGTTTTATGGAGAAACCAGTAGGTTGAAGAGGCCACCTGGGAGGCCGAGGAAGAAATGAAGAAGAAGTATCCTTATTTGTTTGAATAGCCATGTATTTATAAAGTCGTGTTCTATGAAAATGCTAAGAGTTACCTTCTATGAATTATTTATTTACTTGAACAGTTAATGTTGAGGGAGTTTCTTTTCTGGTAATATATTGCTTATGAGGCCACGATTGGTGTTGTTTTTATGTTATATTGCATCATCAGATTATGTATATGTTGTTAGGATTGGTTTCTGGGATTCTCTGACAGGTGGATAGGCCCAGTTACAGGGGAGACTCTAGCTAAGTATTTTGAAATTTAGGGAGTTAGTAGAATATTTGGAAATGCTGGTGTGTGTTATAGCAGCTAAGTCAAATTGAACGCTAATGACAGATTTTGACGCTCATTCAAGGACGAATAATCCCAAGTGGGGGAGAATGTAAGGCCCCGTAAAAATTTTGTAAAGGAATTTAAGGTTTCGTGGTGCTGAGGTAGGCTTACGTGTTCGTAAAGCTTTGACTTTTTGGGTTGAAGAATGCATTAAGGAGTGGATGAAAACTTTTGGCAAAAGAAGGCAATTTTGCGGTTTGGTTCACGACCGCAGAAATATTTCGTGGGCCGCATAATGATCGCGAAATGGAGCAGTCAGTTGTTATTTTTAAGGTCGTAATGTGGTCTATTATGCAATCGCATACGCACTTCGCGTACCGCATTTCAGTTGCAGGCTTGGCATGAGCGGGGAGATATTCTGCAGTCGCCGAACAGGTCCGTGGACCACAGAACAGTCGCATACTAGACTAGACGAGTCCAGTTTTAGGGCGTCATTTTCGCGGCCATTATGGGGGGCGCATATCGTTTCTGTGATAAGGTCTTAGATCGTGGACCTAGGTTCGGCAAGTTTTAGTTTTGAAAATTTTACCCGATCCCATTTTTATAAAAGGCTTTGGCGGTCATTTTTAAGAGTTTCATCTGATATTTTTAGAGAGAGGTGAGAGTATCCTAGAGCGAGAAAGAGAAGACCTAGCCATTTTGTCATCAATTCTTGCTCAAGGCTTGTAGATTTTACAAAGATCCTGTTAGGGCTTCAAAGAGGTAAGAATTTCTTTCTCCAATTCTTCAATTTCGAATTTGGGGTAAAAGATGGGTGATTAGGAGTTTGATTCTTGGGTGTGAGAGTATCATGTATACGTGTATATACCAATAAGGTTTGTGGGGAGATTGTTGACCTCAAATAAGCAAAGAAGTGAAGGAAATCTTGTAGAAGAACCTGGTAGTCAAATTTGCATACCTAGTGTTTGATAAAATGCTCAAATGAGCTGAAACCATAAATATATTCCTAATTTGTGTTCAATTTTGTTATGTCTCAAAATAGATTGGGACTGCTAGGATTTTCGGAACGTTGTAGCAAGTTAAGGAAGGCTCAAATCGATGTATGTTGGTTAAACTCCTCTCCTGGAATTGAATCCCACGGTATTCATGTAATTTATGTAAGTCCCCAGTGGTTCACTATAAAATTGGCTATTCCGAATAAGTTTGTGTTGAAAGATATATGTTCAATATGTGTACCAAATGCTTTTATCATATTATGTTATCATTTGAGAATATGTTCAAAGTATGGACTATGCATTAAAGATGTTTCGACTTCAAGTAAAGTTCAAACGAAGGCTATTATCCCGAATTTTATGAAAAGTCTCTATATGTCTAAGACTCTTAATTGCTCATGTGTGTACTAAAAACCTTGATTTGAAATGCCTCGTTGTTGATGATGATGATGATTATGTTGTTTGAAAGTTAAAAAGGTGAGTATGAAATACTAAATACGGCCAACATGCCAAGAATGATTGTTTATAATTGTGGCTACTAGTTCCAGTGAAAATAAAAGATGTGTAAGAAGTATGAAACGAGATGATTGGTATAAAAAGGATGATGTCTCGAATGAGACGGCCTACCCGATCGGGTCATGATCGGACAGTCATGCCGCACACATAATGGTGATTGTGCTAGAAATTGTAATTGAAATTGTGATTGTGGTTGATGTCTTGAATGAGACGGCCTAGCCGATGGGGTCATGATCGAACTTCATGCTAAAAGTACGGTGGTATTAGTATTGTGAACAGTAGCATATTGGTACTAAGGATCTCCCAACTTAAGATATGAAAATTTATTTGAACATTGTCCTGATCCTAATTTGAGGTTTGATGTTGTTTGTGGCTTCCACGGATATTATGATTGTTCTTACTTGTATTATTTATCATTCTATTTAGAGGGTATTTTGTCTTTCATACTAGTACTATTTCATATGTACTAACGTCCCTTGTGTCGGGGGCGCTGGATCTTCAGTAGATGCAGGTGGTTCCACAGCAGGAGACATTGATCGGTGATAGCGGTACACCCTCTTCCCAGCTGACTTGGTGAGCCCCACTTCATTTCGGGGTCATGTATCTTTTGTTCCTTGTGTATTGTGTTTGAGGTATAGCCGGTGCCTTGTTACCGGCATTATCATAGTACTCTTCTATATCAATTAGAGGCTCTGTAGACATAGTGTGGGTTGTATATTAGTGCTGGGGAAGTAATCAAGTTATGTTGTGTTTGAATTACTTGTTCCATTTCATACCATGAAAATGTGTGTAATATGAGACTTTAAAATGAAGTAACTAATGATAATGAATTGGTATTGTATACATGGTCTCCTTATTGTTGTCACGACCCAAACTGGAGGGCCGTGACGGGCACCCGGGCCTTACTTGTCGAATACCAACATAAATTTTAGCTAACCTTTCTTATTACTTAAAAGGGCCGACGAGATCAGTATAAATGACAGACAATAATCCTAATCAACCAAAAATTCCAGATAATGACATAAACATATATAACACGGCCGACAAGGCTGTCATGAAAAACTATACAAAAAAAAAAATTTGTCGACAAGGCAATCCTAACTATATATGAATCGACACTTGTCTATGAGCCTTAAAAGAACATAAGTGCTACAATGCATACCAAGACCACGACAAGTCCGGAGAAGGGATCTCGCTAATAAACGCTGAACTGGCAGCCTACTATGGTGGGGGAGCTTCGTCTACCTGCCTATCAGGACCTGCAGCATGACATGCAGTGTCCACAAATAAAAGGACGTCAGTACAAATAAGGTACGGAGTATGTAAGATAGGAAAGCATAATGTAGGAACAGTAATGTGCATAGGTATAGAAAATATATACCCTGTAACATCTGAGTGCCTCTAAGGGCAACTAATCATGAAATGCCTGATGTGCATATAAATATATATCCTTTTAAAATCATCATATACATCCGCCTCTGTGGGCCTCATCATCATCATATCATACCCCGGCCATCATAAGGCTCGGTAACATCATACCCAACTGATCAGTGGTTGCACAGTAGGTGCCATACCCGGCGGACTATAGCGTGGACTCGGTAGAGTAAAATGGAAGCCGACTAAAGCGCGGCTCAATAGAGTAAAACAGATACATATATATAGTTGCACAATAGGTGTCATACCCGGCCGACTATAGCGCGGCTCGGTAGAGTAAAATAGATAATGCGTGCTAGACTCATAGGAATCACACTTTGATCCTTTCGGAGTGGCATAGGGTCAAAGAAGTAACATCTACATCAATCCTCCAATAAGAGGGGAAACAATATAAGTACTACTACCTTCTAAGAGTAGAGTATCTTTGGAGGCTCGTTCATTGCATTATGTACAATCAGAGTCGTGCAAAAGAAGGAAAGGGACAGTCTCACGTACCATGTATATACTGCCCAATCTCAAGCTATGAAAATGCAATGACTCCTTAGTCTACAATAAGAGAAATGACACTATCGTTATCGTTTAAGCGTCGTAACTATTATGTATCAACCGTAACCTATTTTACGATGAAAAGGACAGCATCTCCCCTATTTATATTACTTCCCACAAGTTAAAACAATCATCAAACAGACCAAACAGCATCAATAAATCTTGAGCCTCCCAAAACAGTCCACCAACCAACAACGTTACTAGCAAGCCTTTCGACATATATCTCACAAGTTCTAGCTTCAACGACTTAGCCGTAACTTGGATAATCTTAAGTACATGTAGGATAAGAGGTTGCTTACCTTTAAACATAAATAACAACTCCAATTTGACCTTAATTGACCACGAAATATCCCTCCAATGCTGCCACAAAAACAAGGGAGCAAAGTTAGCAATCAATTAGGGTTTTTCGGCACTAGAATCACTTTAGAAGGTTTGAAATCACGTAGGTTAATATTAAAACTTGAAGGAGTATTTTACAGAGCATAAAAAATTTAAAACAACCTCCCACATGAGCTGGAACAACACAAAAATCAGCAACAACAAGAAGAATAAGGAACTTACTAGCGCCACGGGATTCCCAACACTTGATTTGTGTTGTTTGCCCTTTGTTTTAGTCTTGGATCATGAGAGAACCTTGAGAGGGTGTCATAAGGTTCTAAGATCTGCATATACTGAAAAAAATGTCTTAAAACCGGGCTTCAATTGTGTTATATACATCTACTAGTCTTAACCGCCTATGTGGGCCCCACCATGAGCTGGTTGGCGCGGTCTCGCGAAAACGCAAATATCTCTCAACTCGGAGATCATATCAACAAACGGTTTTATGTGTTAGAAACTAGAGTCATAGATATTCAATTTGGTAGGTAGATAACCCCGTAATTCTAAGTGAATTGGGAGAAAATCTTAGTGACATTTGACCTAAAGTATGAGTAAAATTATGAACGTAAGTTGCGACAACTTTTGTCGACTTTTGTTTCATAACTCATTTGAATTCAAGACTTATGAAAATGGTATTATATGATTCAAATACCTTAATACATAACCTCTTGGTAATATTAATCACCTCTAGATTTACCCAAAAATACGAGTTACAACATCCTTGATTCGTTTAACTTCTATTACTTGTTAACCACCCTTATACACCCTTGTATCACTTAAGACTAATAGGACTAAATTCTTCTCATCTCAAAGATAATCTCTTCTAGGACCTACGTAGACTAACTTATGGCGTAAGCAAACGTATTCAAATATGTGTTGTAACACCCTCCCCCCTTGTAAGGGTTTACGGGAAATCTAACTCATAGTGGATTTCTGATGGTAATTTCCGGCTGAGTTTCCTCTGTAAAATGGACACTAGCAAAACTTGCAAGTAGTTAAACCCAACCTATGGCCTTAAAAGGCTATACAAAGCATTATAGCTACGTACATATCTGCATATCACCATTTTGTATTAAGAAAGAGTATTCTCAAGTTATTGCTTCCCTCATAGAGACGTTTCTCCTTCTAATGCGTCCTGCGTTTCCCCGGCACCCTCGTTATCTTCATTCTGGAACAGGTAAGGGTATTTATACTTCATCTCATCTTCTGCTTCCCATGTCATTTCTTCCATATTATTGTTCCTCCACAATACTTTTACGGAAGCTACATCCTTTGTTCTCAGCTTGCCGACTTGTCGATCTAATATAGCCACTAGCATTTCTTCATGTGATAGATCCTTTGTAACTTGTACATATTTAATAGGGACGACCCGAGAAGGGTCTCCAATACATTTCCTCAACATAGATACATGGAATACCGGGTGGACAAATTCCAATTCAGATGGCAATTCTAACTCATAAGCAACCTGTCCAATTCGTCGATGAATTTTGTACGGTCCGATATACCGCGGACTTAGTTTACCCTTCTTCCCAAAATGCATAACACCCTTCATCGGCGAGATCTTCGGGAAAACCCAATCGCCAACCTCAAATTCCAGGTCACGACGTTGAACATCGAAATAAGATTTTTGCCTGCTTTGTGCCGCCTTCAGTCGCTCTTGTATCACTTTCACCTTCTCAATGGCTTGGTGGATCAAATCTGGCCCATACAATTCCGTCTCACCGACTTCGAACCAGCCAACTGGTGATCCACATCTCCTCCCGTATAGTGCCTCGTACGGGGCCATTTTAATACTGGAATGGTAGCTATTATTGAAGGCGAATTCTATGAATGCCAGATGATCATCCCAGTTCCTCTTGAAATCTAGAACACATGCTCGTAGCATATCTTCAAGTGTCTGAATGGTATGTTCAGCTTGTCCGTCAGTCTACGGATGGAATGTCGTGCTGAGATTCACTTGTGTGCCTAAAACCTTCTGAAAAGACCTCCAAAAGATAGCCGTCAATTGAGCTCCTCGGTCTGATATAATAGACGCCGGCACACCATGAAGCCTAACAATCTCCTTGATATACAGCTTCGCATAATCTTCAGCTGTGTAAGTTATCTTAACTGGCAGAAAATGGGCACATTTTGTAAGTTGATCAACTATCACCCAGATGGAGTCAAACTTATGATAAGAGCGAGGTAACCCAATAATGAAGTCCATATTAATCACCTCCCATTTCTATGTCGGAATTTCTATATTCTGAATCAATCCACCGGGTTTCTGATGCTCAATCTTTACTTGTTGACAATTAGGGCACTGGGCTACAAATTTTGCAATACACTTCTTCATGTTATCCCACCAGTACTGCTCCTTAATGTCCTGATACATCTTTGTCGAACCGGGATAGATGGAATATCGGGACTGATGAATCTTAATCATAATTTTCTCTAAGTAACCCTGCTACATTAGGCACACATAATCGGCCCCGATATCTTAGTGCCCCTTCTCCTCCAATCTCAAAAGCCGTTATTTTACACTGTTGAACGCTCTCTCTCAATCGTACTACGGTAGGATCTTCATATTGCCGTGCTTTTACCTCGGTTACCAAAGATGATTCTGACGTGTTCTCTATAGAAACACCTCCGTCATCAGAATCTAACAATATGATTCACATATTGGCTAGCTGATGAAGCTCTTTAGTCAACCCCTGTCTACTTGCCTCAATGTGTACTAGGCTTCCCATTGACTTACGACTGAGAGCGTCTGCCACAACATTGGCTTTATCGGGATGGTACAATATCTCGACATCGTAATCATTCAGTAATTCAAGCCACCTACGCTGCCTCATATTCAACTCCTTTTGCTTGAAGATGTATTGTAAACTTTTGTGATCCGTGTAGATGTCAACATGGACACCATATAAGTAGTGCCGCCAAATTTTCAAAGCATATATTACTGAAGCCAATTCCCAATCATGAGTCGGGTAATTATTTTCATGCTTCTTTAATTTTCTTGATGCATATGCAATCACCTTCCCACGTTACATCAATATGTACCCGAAACCTACACCTGAAGCATCAGAATATACCACATGCCCTTCTGTTCCTTCTGGGAGAGTAAGCACTGGCACGGAGGTCAACCGATTCTTCAGCTCCTGGAAACTATGTTCACAAGCGTCGGACCATTGCAACTTGGTAGCTTTCTGTGTCAACTTAGTCAATGATGCTGATATAGAGGAAAATCCTTCTACAGACCTTCTATAATATCCTACTAGCCCTAGAAAACTGCAGACCCGAACGAGATGATAAATGTAACCCTTTGAGATCATCTTCCTTGCCTTAAGATAGGAAATAAACATACCTTTCGGCATAGCAATGTTCCCCTTCCATTCGATGACGGGTTCACCAGGAAACTGAAACCTAACCATCTTCGTACGACAATCAACATTTGCATAGCATGAGGCCAACCAGTCCATTCCCATTATCACATCGAAATCAACCATTTATAACTCAAATAAATTCGCTGAGGTTTGATGACTACAAATTATCACTGTACAACCTCTATATACCCTTCTAGCAATCACTGATTCTCCTATCAGAGTAGATACCGCAAGTGGTTTACTTATTAATTCAGGTTTGACGCCAAACTTATTAGACACAAAGGGTGTAACATATGATAATGTAGATCCTGGATCGATCAACGCATACACATTATAAGAAAACACAGACAATATACCTGTAACAACATCCGGAGATGACACGAGATCCTGTCGACCTACTAGAGCATATATATTCGATTTTGAGTACAACTCGAACTCGGCACTGCACCTCTACCTCTACCACGACCTGTCGACTGCTAAAAACCCCGTGCTGGAGGTCGAACTGATAAGGAAGAACCAGCCACAGATCCAGTCGGCTGAGCCATACCACCACTTCCTCTGTTCGGACAATCCCGCCTCATATGGCCAGGCTGTCCGAAAGAATAGCATGCATCAGAACCTCGACGCACAGTCTAAAGTGGGCCTTGCCGCACTGGTCACGACGAGGTGTTGTGGGCCTCGTCTGACTGGTATCCTAATAATATAGGGAGCCTGATGCCCGCGAACTCTTGCCTAAACCAGAATAGGTAAATTGATCTTACTGAGGCCTCTGAAAGCATGGAGGAGTAGTAGCTACAGGTGGCGCCAAACTCCTTGAAGACTGGGGCCTGACACTACCTCTGAAGTCACCAGAATACCCTGCAAATCTTGCCCTCTTATGCTGGCCCCTATCATGCTCCCTGTCTGCTCTTTGCTGGCGCTTACGATCCTCTAGTGTCTGGGCATAAGCCTGAATACGGGAAATATCCATGCCCACTATCAAGGAGGCTGTCGTGCACTCATTTATCAGATATGGTCCCAATCCATTCACGAACAGGTGCACCCTATCGCTCATCTCGGCCACTATATGGGGAGCATACCTTGCTAATGAATCAAACTGCATACTATACTCTCGCACACTTAATTACCCTGTTGAAGATTCAAGAACTTATCAGCTCTAGCTCGTCGTATCTCAACTGGCAGGTAGTGACGATGAAAGGCATCAGAAAATTCCTTCCACATAGGTGGGGGAGCGTTCGGACCCCTGGATCTCTCCCAACTATCATACCAGCAAACTGCTAAATCTCGTAACCAATAAGAAGCCAACTCTACTGCTTCCATATCACTAGCGTGCATAACCCGCAGTGTACGATGAACCTGATCAACAAAAGTCTGGGGGTCCTCCTTGGGGTCTGACCCGGTAAACACTAGAGGATCCAGATTAATAAAATCACGAACTCTCGCACTAACTGTTTATCAGTAGCATTGGTATTCTGCCTCTGAGCCTGAGTAGCTACCAAGCTAGTCAACAACTGTACCGCACCTTGCATATCCTGGTTTGTAGTACCAGATGGAGGAGTTGGAGATGCTGGGTGTCTTCTAATATCCTCTGGAGGAGAAGGAGTAAATGAGGTCAGAGACAGCATCTCACTCTGAGGCTCACTTTGGCCTGCTCTAGCGGGAAGCACCTGACTGGTACCCTCTCCCACAACTGTATCAAGGCGTCTACTAATCACTTGCTTCCTAGTCATGGGCATCATTGAAAAGAACATGGTTAATATTAGAGACGAATACTTACGACTCAGCTCTATGCATGATCTAGATTCAGGAAAAAGGTAACAACCCTAAATGTCATGCAGCCTCCTGATTATAAATGTGGCGCGCTACACATCCATAATCAAGACTCTACTAGAATCGGCTCATAGACAACCCCTAGGACAGACATGCTCGGATACCTAGTTTGTCACGACCCAAACTAGAGGGCCATGACGGGCACCCGGGTCTTACTTGCTGAGTACCAACGTACATTTTATCTAACCTTTCTTATTACTTATAAGGGCCGACAAGATCAGTATAAATGGCAGAAAATAATCCTAATCAACCAAAAATTCCAGATAATGACATAAACATATATAACATGGCCGACAAGGCTGTCATGAAAAACAATACAACAAAAATAAATATGCCGACAAGGCAATCCCAACTATACATGAGTCGAAACTTGTCTATGAGCCTTAAAAGAATATAAGTGCTGCAATGCATACCAAGACCACGACAAGTCCGGAGAAGGGATCTCGCTAATAAACGCTGAACTAGCAGCCTATTATGGTGGGGGAGCTTCGTCTACCTGCCTATCAGGACCTGCAGCACGACATGCAGTTTCCATAAATAAAAGAACGTCAGTACAAAGAAGGTGCTGAGTATGTAAGACAAGAAAGCATAATGTAAAAACAGTCATGTGCATAGGGATAGAAAATATAAACCCTGTAACATCTGAGTGCCTCTGAGGGCAACTAATCATGAAATGCCTGATGTGCATATACATATATATCCTTTTAAAATCATCATATACATCCGCCTCTGTGGGCCTCATCATCATCATGTCATACCCCGGCCATCATAAGGCTCGTAATATCATACCCAACTGATTTGTGGTTGCACAGTAGGTGCCATACCCGGCGGACTATAGCACGGACTCAGTAGAGTAAAATAGATGCCGACTATAGTGCGGCTCAGTAGAGTAAAATAGATACATATATATAGTTGCACAATAGGTGTCATACCCGGCCGACTGTAGCGCGGCTCGGTAGAGTAAAATAGATAATGCATGCTGGACTCATTGGAATCACACTTTGAACCTTTCGGAGTGGCGTAAGTTCAAAGAAGTAACATCAACATCAATCCTCCCATAAGAGGGGAAACAATATAAGTACTACTACCTTCTAAAAGTAGAGTATCTTTGGAGGCTCGTTCATTGCATTATGTACAATCAGTGTCGTGCAATAGAAGGAAAGGGAATGTCTCACATATCTTGTATATACTGCCCAATCTCATGCTACGAAAATGCAACGACTCCTTAGTCTACGATAAGAGAAATGACACTATCGTTATCGTTTAAGCGTCGTAACTATTATATATCAACCGTAACCTATTTTACGATGAAACGGACAGCACCTCCCCTATTTATATGACTTTCCACAAGTTATAAAAATCAGAAAACATCCCAAACAGCATCAATAATAATCATCTTGAGTCTCCCAAAACAGTCCACCAACCAAAAACATTACTAGCAAGCCTTTCGACATATATCTCACAAGTTCTAGCTTCAACGACTTAGCCGAAACTTGGATAATCTTAAATTCATGTAGGTTAAGAGGTTCCTTACCTTTAAACAGAAATAACAACTCCAATTTGACCTTAATTGACCATGAAATATCCCTCCAATGCTGCCACAAAAATAAGGGAGCGAAGCTAGCAATCAATTAGGGTTTTTCGGCACTAGAATCGCTTTAGAAGGTTTGAAATCACATAGGTTGATATTAATACTTGAGGGAGTTTTTTAAAGAGCATAAAAAACTTAAAACAACCTCCCACACGAGCTGGAACAACACAAAAATCAGCAACAACAAGAAGAATAAGGAACTTACTAGCGCCACGGGATTCCCGACACTTGATTGTGTTGTTTGCCCTTTGTTTTAGTCTTGGATCACAAAAGAACCTTGAGAGGGTGTTCTTAGGGTTCTATTGTCTGCATATACCGAAAAAAAATGACTTAAAACCGGGCTTGAGGCGTGTTATATACATCTATAAGTCTTAATCGCCTATGTGGGCCCCACTATGAGCTGATTGGCGCAGTCTTGCAAAAACGAGAATATCTCTCAACTCGGAGATCGTATTGACAAACGATTTTATGTGTTAGAAACTAGAATCATAGATCTTCAATTTGGTGGGTAGATCACCCCGTAATTCTTAGTGAATTGGAAGAAAATCATAGTGACATTTGACCTAAAGTATGAGTAAAATTATGAACGTAAGTTGCGACAACTTTTGTCGACTTTTGTTTCATAACTCGTTTGACTCCAAGACTTATGATACAGGTATTATATGATTCAAATACCTTAGTACATAAACTCTTGGTAATATTAATCACCTCTAGATTTACCCTAAAATATGAGTTACAACATCCTTGATTCGTTTAACTTCTATTACTTGTTAACCACCCTTATACACCCTTGTATCATTTAAGACCAATAGGACTAAATTATTATCATCTCAAATATAATCTCTTCTCGGACCTACGTAGACTAACTTATGGCGTAATCAAACGTATGCAAATATGGGTTGTAACAATTGTATAATTAACGAAAATGTCACACCCCAACCTTGGGGAGCGTGACCGACGCAGCAAGCCTGCACAGTGCCATCTCCCCAACTCACCCCCAAATAAAGAGAAGAGTACATTTCATTAATTAGTCAGTAAGAAGTCATGTGAACAACACCATTTCATTTCCACTAGTTACGTCCTTATCAAATGTTCAATACAGTACGTTGTATATTCATAGTTAAAGTGGAACAGGTGATATAACTACAAAATTTTTTGTTTTAACTTTCTCAATAACAGATACAACCCACACTATGTCTGCCGAGCCTCTAACAGGAACAAAAGAGTGTTATGATAGTGTCGGTAACAAGGCCCCAGCTATACTTCAAAATGCTATGTACAAAGGATAGAAGAAACAGGACCCTAAAATGAAATGGGGTTCACCAAATCAGCTGAGGAGAGGGTGCGCTGCTGTCACTAATCAATACCACCTGCTATAGAACCACTTGCATCCATTAAAGATGCAGTGCCCCCAGCAAAAGAGACATTAGTACATATGGAATAGTACTAGTATATAAAACTAAACACCCTCTCAATAGAACAAGCAACAGAAAATAAAAACATGATATCAATAAAAGGCTCGAACGTTATCAAAGTGTCAAATTATGGGAAACGTAAATTTCAAGTTGGTCTCGGTAATTTAAGTTGGGAGATCTTTTAGCACCGATATACCACCGTGTTTTAGCACGGAGTTCGATTTCAGCCCGACCCGCTAAGCCGTCTCACCCCGAGACATACACTCACAATACCACCATGTGTGTGGGATGGTGTCCAATCTCAGCACGATCGGCTAAGCCGTCCCACCACAATGCCATGTGGGTCGACATCAAATCACATCTCGCTAGCAATAATCGCATCCCATTTAAGGGGAAACATCTCAATAGACCAATCCCATCCCATATTAGCGGAAATAATCTCATCACATTAACACGGGGATTTACCCCTCAATCACTCCTACACCGGCACATGTAGTTTCGGGGTTATTTTATTTTGACCTGCTCTTCTTCGGTGGCTAATCAATACTCCCAAAGCATTTGTTATTAAAATTATTTACCACTCAATTCATATTCTTTTACATGTCATTCATTTTATTGACATCATTAGCCATAACGCAATATCATTCTTGGCACATTGGTCGTACTTCATAATTCAAGCTCACTTTTCCATTTTCAATCATTATCATGGATAATCAACAACAAGGCCTTTCAAATTAACACTTTAAACACATACTTGAGCAAATTAGGGTCTTAGGCAGATATGATCTCTTATACAATTTGATGTGATCACTTTCATTTGGACTTGACTTGAAGTCACAATATTTTAATACATACTCATACCTTGAACACACTTTTGAAGAATAACATAATATGATAAGAATATTCCGAAACAGATTTAAACATATTCATATATATACATCATCCGACGTCAAACTTATTCAGAAAAGTCAATTCGTAATGGACAACTCGAGGCTTACAAGATCATCGCGGGAATTCAATTCTAAGAGAGGATTTTAGCCAACATAAATTGCCTCGAGCTTTTAAAATTAATACAATATTCCGAAATTCTTAGCATCGTCGTTCTATTTAGAGAAATGGCAAATTGAACACAAATTAGGAAGGAGTTCGTAGCTCCAGCTCACTTGAGTATTTTATCAAACAGTAGGTGTGCATTAATGTTTCAAGGTCCTCCTATGGTGGATTCTTTCACCCCACTACCCAAAGTTCACCCAAAAGAGTTCAACGATCCTCCCACTTCCCTTGATAGTACATGCATGTAAAAATAAACAACTCCCTCACCCAAGAATTTCTTGGCTTATTATCTATTTTCAATTAGAATCACAAAATTGAGGGCTTTGGAGTAGAAACTTACCACTAGGATGAAGACTTTATGAATTCCTCTTACAATTTCTTCAACTTTGAGAAAGAATTGATGGGTTAGGAAATTCCCCTCTCACTCCTTGGCACTCCCTCACTATAGAATATATGTTTTTGCTTTAGAAGTGGTCCATTACTCTAATATATCTAAATAGGGTCAGGTAAAATAATTAGAAAAAAGGAGCCCGGTAAGAGATCTGTGGTCGCATATGCAACCGCATAATGCTTCTGTAGTCCGTGAAATTGCCCTCCGGAACTAGCAATTCTGCCCCACTCTGTGGCCATTCTGTGGTTCGCAGACCTGTTCTACGGTCGCATAATGCGCCGCAGAACCTCCCTCCAGAAAATTTTCATGCTGGTTCCGCTGTCGATATGCGGCTGAGAAATGGTTTTGCGATCACATAATTGAACGCACAATATCATCCAAACTTTCCTAGTTTTCTGCTTTACTATGCGGCCATTTTGTGGCCCTAAGAGTGATTTTGCGGCCGCATAGTGGGCCGTAGAAATGTCTTTTTCTGCCAAAAATTTTCCTTTACTGCCAGCGTACTGTTCAACCCAAAAAGTCTGTACACAGCGAAGAATCACTACATTCGTCAGTACATAAGCCTACTTCGGCACTACGAAACCCCGTGTTGTTAGGAAAAATTTATGGGGCCTTACAAAAAATATATATTCTCTATATTCATAAGTGAGTTTGGGTAGAAAGTATCTAACAGGCTTGCTTGACCGGATTCACTCGGTTGAGTGCCGGTTGGGGCATGGCAAATACTAGGAAACTATATTGGTAGCTACAATACTAGGAATAAGGTGAGTTACTTATCGAGGATGGGATCAGGTGGACTAAGTTTTACACTTAAAAAGAAAACAAGAAATCGTTGTCGAAGAATTTAGGAGGATCTTAAGTTTCAGAAAAGGTCCTGTTCGAGCCAATGACTCTTTTGAATTAAATATATATAAAGGGTGTTGAGATGTGCTTTGGAGGTGTTTAACAGTAAAGAGGGATCATGAGAATGTTCACAAAAGAAGTAGAGTGATTTCTTAAATCCTATAAGGCACATAAAAAGGAAAGAGAGTGGCTAAGAAAGGTCTGAGCATAATGTTGCTTTACATGTGATGCGATGTTATTCATTTGAAACAGAAGGTCCTATAAGAAACACATCAATTTATGTCTTTTGTTGAGAATTTGGAGGAGCAAGTTGCAAGTATTGACATAAGATTGTAACTATCTCAAGGAAATTATTGTGGAACTCAGTTCCTAGGAGGTCATATGTAAGAGAAATGTGATAACAATGTTCCACTAATGATGCATCTGCTTCAAAAGTATGTACATGCAATATTTTGTGACTCAATGTTATATTAAGATCATGTTTATGTTGTCTCTTCAATATTGATGTCTATATATGACAGAAGAACTACGGTGTTCATATTGATGTACTTTCGTATATCGAATCGTGATTGGGGCAAGGAGTGGATACAATAATGTATTTTGAGGGGTATAGGGCCAATGATGGTCGTGGTCGAGAATTTTATCATGTATTGGGTTATTGTCGCTTGTGGGGTGCATCGTATGGAAGGAGACGTAGATCTCCCATTGGATGGTTTGAAGTTGGTGTATAGAGTTGATAGGGCCAGACTTCATTCACTAAGCTATGGCAAAAGGCAAAATCGTCAAGGAGTGGTTGATGAAGGACGGAGGTTGTCAAAAGTCATATTCGGATGTTCGACATAGAGATTTGGAGTTTGAGGAAAATGAATGGGTGTTTCTAAAGATTTTCCCCATGAAAACATTATGTGATTTGTTAAGAAAGGGAAGTTGACTCTAAAATACATTGGGTTATATAAAACCTTGAAGAAAATTGGCCAAGTGGCCTATGAGCTTGAGTTACATAAAGAGTTGTCCTCCGTGCATCCCGTATTTCATGTGTCCCTATTGGAACAAGTGTTGGGGATCCATCAATCGTTGTCCTTGTGTATAATATTGGAATTAATGAAGGTTTGACCTATAAAGAGTTCTTGTTGCCATCTTTTGTAGAAAAGTTCAAAAGTTGAGATCCAAGGAAGTTGCATTGGTTAAAAATTTATGGGACGACTTAGGAGGAGGAAGAAGTTATGAAGTGGAGATAACCTCGCTTATTTGTAGGGTAAGATAATAGTATGTATAGACCATCGGAAGCCCTCTTCTTTTGGGTATTGTGTTTTATGACCATGTATGTGCGCCTCCATGGCTTGGAGTAGTAACGTAAGTTAAAAACAATGAAATGGTAAGAAATGATGTGTTTAGTTCTATGTATACTTACGGTGCCTTCTATAGCATGTGGATATGTTTCTTTGGTTGGTGTTATGTGGTCTTTGACAGGTGGATACACCTATATACAAAGGAGGCTCTGCTGAAATTTTTGATAATTTGGAGAGTTAGTTAAATTTTGAGGAAATAAGGCTTGAGGGTAAGTTATGAACGATTAAGATGATGGTTTAGGGGTAAGGAGAATGATTTCGTACTTAGATAAGACTTGTGGGGTTTTAGGAAGTCGATTAAGGTTTGAGAAACTAAAGGAGATGAATAGGTGTCAAGGAAACTTAAGTACTCTATCTCTAGGGATGGAAAAGGCCAAGATCCAACATTCGAGGATGAATGTTCACAAGTATGGAAGAATGTAAGGCCCGATAAAAAAATTTCTAATGATTAAGACTTATAGTGCACAAACGATAATTGGGGATAATTTTTTGGAGTACTGAAAGAGACCTATAGGACATAACCACATCATTTTGACATGAAAAATACATATGGGAAGTGTTTTGGAACATATTAAGGAGGTTTTGTAAGTGGGAAGAAGTTGTTTGGAATGAGTTGGAAATATTAAGTGGAAAGGGTGTCTTAATTTGCACAACACCTGCATTTTAACAGATATAACTCTCATAATATAAAGATGTTTTCAATGAATTTTTCCCCTAGAGTGTATCGCTTTGAGTTTAGTTTCTAACGCATCAAGCCGTTCGTCATTTGCACTTTCCTACTAAAAGTTATGATCAAATTACTAAAGTTAGACCACCCAGTTATTTTGGCGGACTGCGAAGCAAGGCTCGCTTTGCCAGACCGGCAGCGTCATGTATTCCCTTGCATGCAGTGGACAGCAAAGTGAGGCTCCCTTTGCCAGACTGGGCGCGCCCCAGCATAAGATCCTTTTAAGTCATTTCGGAGCTTTCCTTCACTCTCTCAAGACCCCTAACTCCTCCCATCTTCAAGGTAAGAAATCTCCATTTTCTTGGTGTGAATCCTATGATTTCCACATTAGAACTAACTCAATCCACTATGAAATCCTTAGATTTTAAAGAAATTTCTTCAAGAACTCAAAGGAGGGTTTTGCAAGATTTCTTCCAAAAGGTAATCCTACACCCTTAGACTTACATGCATGGATTTGTATGAATTAAGTATTAGAACTCATGGGATAGTGACTGCAAGCCATAAGTTTTCAAATACATAACCACTATAGAGATTGAAAGTTGATTATTTAATGAAATTTTGTTGGTTGGGTGTGGATGGATGATCATGCATGTGATGTTGGAAGTTATAAATTGTTTAAGAATGATGGTGGGATAAATTGTTGGTAGTTAAATGAACTAATTGTATGGTAAGAGATGTAGAGATTTATGCCTACTAGGTGTTTGATAAAGTTTCTAAATGGCCTAAACTATGGAATTTGTTGCTAATAATGTTCCCATTGGATGTTGTTATTTTAGATTGAATTTGCTTAGTGTAGTTTATAATTGTAGTATCATTATGGGCAAAATTTGAGGTGTTGGCTAAACTTCTCTTGGAATTGAATCCCACGATGTTCTCGTAAGTGACAAGTGTTATGGGCCAATTTCTTATTTCTCATGTCTTGAGTTATTCATTATAAATTTGATTATTCCGAATAAGCTTTGTATCAAAAGATGTACTTCAAAATGTGTTCCAAATGCTCTTGTCATAGTATGTTATCATTTGAGAATGTGTTCAAAGTATGGGTTGTGTATTAAAACTTTATGACTTCAAGTCGTGTTCCAAATGAAAGTTATTTGGCGAAGATTGTGAAAGAAAACCCAATGTGCTTAAAACTCTTAATTGCTCATATGTGTACTTAAAAGATTGTTTTGAAATGCCTTGTTGTTGATAACTCACGATGATGCTTGAAAGTGAATGAGGTGAGATGAAATATGAAATACGGCCAACGTGCCAAGAATAATATTACATTTGTGGCCACTAGCGCCAATAAAATGGAAAGGAATGTGAAAAATTATGAAATGAGCATAAAATCCTTTTTACATAATAAAAATTTAGGGAGTATCGTTAGTCATCGAGGAAAGGTAGGTTGGAATAACCTAACCCCAAAACTACACGTGCCAGTGTAGAAGTAATTGAGGGGCAAATCCCCGAACTAATGTGTTGAGAATATTCCCCTTAAATGGGATGAGATTGATGTGTTGAGATTATTCCCCTTAATTGGGATGAGATGATTGCTATCGCAGGGTGATGTCGATCCACACGGCATTGTGGAGCGTAGCCAAACGGGTCGAGATCAGACGCCATGCCGCAAGTGGTGGTTATTGTGATTGAGAATATTCTCCTTAAATGGGATGGGATTGATGCGTTGAGATTATTCCCCTTAATTGGGACGAGATGATTGCTAGCGGAGGGTGTTGTTGATCCATATGGAATTGTGGTGAGACGGCCTAGCCGATCGGGTCGAGATCGGACTCCATGCCGCGCGTGGTGGTGATTGTAATTGTGATTGTGATTGTTTTTCTGATTATGAGTAGATGTCTTTGGGTGAGACGGCCTAGCAGATCTGGACATGATCGGACTCCGTGCTAAAGTCGCTGTTGTATATCGGTACTAAAGATCTCCCAACCTAAAATAATGAAATTTACTTGAAAACTTATCTTGCTCCTAACTTGATGCTTTGGTATTGTTCGAGGCTTCCATTCATTCTATGATTTGTTTCTCCTTATATGGTTATTCGTTCTACAGAGAGAGAGTTTACTCTTATATACTAGTACTATTCCATATGTACTAACATCCCTTTTATCGGGGGCGCTGCATCTTTAATGGATGCAGGTGGTTCCACAGCAAGCGGCATTGATCAGTAATAGTGGTACACCCTCTTCCCAGCTAACTTGGTGACCCCCACTTCACTTCGGGGTCGTGTCTCTTTTGTTTCTCATGTATTGTGTTTTGAGGTATAGTCGAGATCTTCTTGCCGGCACAATCATAGTACTCTTCTGTATCTTTAGAGGCTTCGTAGACATAGCGTGGGTTGTACCTTGGTTATGTGAAATTCAAACTATTGATGTTGTATTGTATCACCTGCTTCCACGTTTAAACTGTGAACGTGTAATGTAATATTTTGGAGACATATAAATGATGTAACTAATGGTAATGAATTGGTGTTGTATACATGATCTTCTCATTTTCTAATTAACGAAATTTATCTTCTCTTTATTCGGGGGTAAGTTTAGGTAGAAGGCATCGTATAGGCTTGCTTGACTGGGGTATCTCGGTTCAGCGCCAGTCGTGCTCCCTGAGATCGGGGTGTGACATGGAACATCAAATACAATTCAGATATCGTCTACACAAAACTCAAACTCCGGTCAACTTTATAACTTAAGCCTCCAACCAAGGGACAAAATGTCCCAATTAAACCCAAAACTTCTCTGAAACCAAACCAACCTACCCGGCAAGTCACATAATTAAGAATACACAAATATAAAACATCAAGTAGGAGAAACAGGGCTACAATACACAAAACAACTGGACGAGTCATTACAGCTCAGCTGAAGGCAAGACAAGCAAGGAATAAAGTAACATCTACTTGTACTGAACAAAATGTGAGGTTAACAGAACAATTGCAGATTCAAGAGCTTTTAGGGTTTTTTCAAAAACTATATGTGAAGTTGTTCCACTACTACCTAGGATTGATATCAATACAGCTAGGGATGGTCCCTGTTTGTCACTTGCACAACAACAATAGATGTTAGTGCCTATGACAAGAGATAATGCTATATAAGTTGTGCAAGAATTGCCACCAGACAAATCACCATGAATAGATGGCTACCCAGCTGAATTGTTCAAGAAATTCTGGTCAGTTATTTGAGAAGATGTCATACAACCAGTGCTCCAGTTTTTTGAAACAGGTAAATTGCTGAAGGAGATTAATTAATCCAAATTATGTCAAAGAGTTTATACATATAGCTTGCTACTCTACAAAGTATATAATTATAGCCAAAGTACATACTACAATGTTGAAAAGAATAGTTGATCATCTGGTGGGACAATCCAATCTGCTTTCCTAAAGGGAAAAAATATTCTAGACAATATCATTATAGCCCATGAACTAATTAAAGGATATACACAGAAATTAGTGTCGTGGACATTAGAAAGGCTTACGACTCTGTTGAATGGAGCTTCTTGAGGAGACTGATGTTGGAATTTGGGATACCATTTAAAATTGTTAATCTAATCATGGAGTGTGTAAGCATGATTACCTATGCTCTCCTGATAAATAGAGGCTTGACTCCTAGATTCCAAGTTAGGAAAGATTTACGGTAAGGTGATCCTATGTTACGTTATCTGTTTGTACTGGTTATGAAATATCTAAATTGATCCTTGAAGCAACTTAAATCAAATCCTAACTTCAATTACCATCCTAAGTGCTCAAGAATATGAATTGTACATATGTGCTTTGCTGATGATTTACTGATATGTTGTAGAGAAGATAAGGTGTCTATTCACCTTATGATGAGATCTTTTGAGTATTTTTCTCCCACATCAGGGCTGAAAGCAAACATGGACAAAAGTTCATTCTATGTAGCAGATGTTTCAACATAGTCCATAGACCAATACTAGATGAATTGCGCTTCACCATTCGAATCCTACCTTTGAAATACCTCGGGGTTTCCTTGTTCTTAAAGAGACTCATTGTAAGTCAATGCATGCCACTGATTGACATAATTGCTGAAAGAGTTAGATGCTGGACAACTAGAATTTTGGGAGAATTCAACTAAGCAAGAGTGTTTTTTTTTTAGAT
This sequence comes from Nicotiana obtusifolia, assembly GCA_002018475.1. Taxonomy (NCBI): domain Eukaryota; kingdom Viridiplantae; phylum Streptophyta; class Magnoliopsida; order Solanales; family Solanaceae; genus Nicotiana; species Nicotiana obtusifolia. The sequence goes on along the minus strand of MCJB01015751.1, from coordinate 19,395 downwards.
GAAAACACATTGGGCACATGTATTCCTTCTCCCCAAAAAGGTGCATGATATGGCCACAAGTGTATGCAGAAACTCTCTCTGGTATGGGGCTAATAAAAATGGCAGAAGAGCCATCACTACATGGGATTATATATGTAGACCAAAGTCTTCAGTGGCTAAACATTATATACTTTGCTTAGTTGAATAGGGCAGCAATAAGCAAACTACCATGGGCACTTACAGAGAAGAAAGATAAGCTATGGGTGTAACGACGCGGCCGGTCATTTTGGGTATTATAACCCAGTTCCCCCATTTATTTCTACTCTTATGCTCATCTATTATTATGTGACTTATCGGGTTAATTGAGATTTGTTCCAAGGTTTTTTCGGAGTGAATTGCGACACTTAGTCTCAAGGTTGGAGGGTTAAGTTGGAAGAGTTGATTGCAGTTTGACTTTTGTGTAGACGACTCCATAATAAAATTTTGATGGTTGTGATAACTTCGTGTAGTGATTTTGGACTTGTGTATGTCCGGATTTGGATTTGGAGGTCCGTAGGTTGATTTTGTGCATTTTGGCAAAAGTTGAAGGATTATTGAAGGTTTGGAAGGTTGAGAAGTTTGGCCGAGAGTTGACTTTGTTGATATTGAGTTCAAATTTTGGTTCAAGGAGTTGGAGTAGCTCCGTTGTGTCATTTATGACTTGTGTGCAAAATTTGAGGTTATTCGGAGTTGGTTTGATATGGTTCGGCATGAGTTTTTTAAATTGAAAGTTCGTTAGTTCTTTAGGCTTGAATCAATGTGTGATTCATGGTTTTGGTGTTTCTTGATGTGATTTGAGGCTTTGAGTGAGTTCGTAATGTGTTTTAGGACTTGTTGGTATGTTTGGACGGGGTCTTGGGGGTCTCGGGTGTGATTCAGATTGAATACAAATTCATTTTTGACTTGGTGTTATTGTTGAAGCTTTATGGTGTTTAGTGTGACCGCATCTGTGGTGGGCTTGGCCACATATGTGGAGCCGCGGATGCTGCTGAAGGATCATAGAACCGAAGGGGGAAGCTTTGGGGGAAATACGCAGATGCGGATCTTGGACCCTAGGTGGCAGCAGGTGCGGCCAGGTGTGGGCAAGTGCGAAAGATGAGTTGGGCAGGTGAGTCCGCAGAAGCGGACGAAGGTGCACAAATGCGCTCTCGTAGATGTGAGTTTTAGTCCGTAAAACCGGAATGCCGAAACTTGGAGGGAGCCGCAAATACGGCCACTATTCCGCAGAAGCGGGGCCACAAATGCGGTTAAGTGATCGCATGTGCGAATTCACTGGTAAAGTTATATTCGAAGGGTTTTATTGTTTTTCTCATTTTAGGAGTTGTGGAGTTCGGCTAAAGGCAATATTTGGAGTGATTTTCACCATAATTGAAGAGGTAGGTGAAATTTACTCAATTTTGATGATAGATATTGATTACCCATTGATTATTACACCTAGTTCATGTGTATTTTAGGTGAAATATGGGGGATTTTAGGCTGTTTTACTGGTGAGTGAGATTTGATGATTTGAGGGTTGATTTGTGGTTGGAATGGGATGATTTTGGTATGGTTGGACTCGTAATTGAATGGGTGTTCGGAATTTGTGAATTTTATCGGGTTCCGGTGTGCAAGCTTGGAGATGACGTTTTGGCTTGACTTTGTGTATTTGATTCAAGACTTTAGCTTTATCATTTAGAATTATTTCCTATGACTATTATTGATGGTATTAAGTTATTTTTGGCTAGATTTGAGCCGTCGAGAGATTGATACGCACCGGAAGGACTTGTTAGAGGAGCGATTTGGCTTGCTTGAGGTAAGTATCTTACCTAAACTTGGTTGAGGCACTAGTTGCCTGAATTATTTGTGTTAGATACGTGCTATGGGTGCACATATGTGTGGGGTTTGAGCCCATGTTCGAGAACCGAGGTATTTATTCATGTTCAGGGTAGTTCTTAGGCTATGATATTCCTAGAATACCGTTAAGCTTTGAGCTATAATGTTTCTCATATTTGTAACCTTGTTGTGAACTATTTGAGCCATGTTTGTGGTTACATAGATGCTAATTCCCTGAATGAACTTGATAATTGCTATTCATGTGATGAAATTGTTGATTTGAGCTATGATAGCATACTTTGCACATGCCTACACTTTAGTATGACACCAGTCTAGGAGCGTGATATATGTTATTCATTCACCATATATATGTATTCTTGTATATTTGCTTCTGTGTGATATTATTTGGACTGAATACCTGTGAGCACGCTAGGCGGATTGTGTTGTTATGCCTTTGACCATGCCGGACTGATTGTGTGGTTATGCTTGTGACCATGCCAGGCAGATTGTATTGTTATGCCTGTGATCGCGCCGGGCAGATTGTGTTGTTATGCCTATGACCATGCCAGGCAAATTGTATTGTTATGCCTGTGACCACGCTGGGTAGATTATGATATTTGCATGTGACCACGTCTGGCTGGTAGCACGTTGAATTGGCTGTGCATGCGTGTGGATATGAATCTATCCTCTAGGTTCGCCCTCTTTTGTTTCTCTCTTGATTATGTACACGCGGATATAGAGAAAAACTGATTAGTGGTTAGTTATGGTACTTGTTGAGTACATTGGGTCAGTTGTACTCATGCTACATTCTGCACTTGATTGTTAAGATCCAAGTGTCAGGAACAGCCATCAGTAGCGGAGTTGCTTGTGGAGCTGAGTGTTGATAGACGAGGTAGAGTTGTATTCTCATCCGCAGTCTTGGTGTCTCTTTTCTTATGTACTATTGTCTTTATTTCGCATTATTTTGTCATTCTAGACATGTATTTTCGTATTAGTGCTCATAAATTTGTATTTACCAAATCTAGGGGATTTATCATGTATGGGCTTTACTATTATGTTAAGGTTTTAGACATATGTTATTTCTGTATATTCTGCTATCATGGTTCCTTATTGTTAAATCCGGCTTGCCTAGCAAGTGTTTTGGGCGCCATCATGACTGGTTGAGATTTTGGATCATGACAAGTTACTATTAGAACCCTAGGTTCATATGTATTACGGATCATGAGCAAGTTTATTAGAGTCTTGCGGATCGGTACGGAGACCTTTCTACTTATCTTCGAGAGGCTACCGAACTGTTAGGAAGCTTCACTTTCTTGTATTCTTCTCGTGTGGGTTTGTTATTTTCCAAGTTTGAAACTTGACTCTTCTATTCTCTCATAGATGGTGAGGACGTGAGCAACCGGATCAGGCAGACAGCCATTTGTACCAAAAGTTAGGGCCGCGAGAGGTGGGGGACACGGTCTAGACCGAGGTGTGGCTTGTACTACAGCTATAGCAGCACCATTAGAGCTACCAGTTGCTCCAGCTGAGGAGCAGGTACCAGATATTGTTTTGCCGATGGGGCTAGCTCCGGCACCAGTAGTGACTATAGTCATTCCTAGCCTTCAGGTGGCCTTGGCCAAGATTTAGAGAGTGTACACGAGCCTGGATCAAAGGGGTTTTGTTTCCAGCTGCACCAGCCACCTCATAGGCTGGGAGAGGTGCCAAGACTATTGTCGCCCGTATCCAGAGCAGCCCGCTCAGTGTCACTAGACAGGGTGTGTATTGCCAGTTCAGCTGGTTGCTGCGGCTCGGGCCGAGGTTGGTCGACCTATAAGTGATGAGGAGCATTAGAGGTTGGAGCGGTTTTGGAGGCTTAAGCCTCCAGTTTTCAGCGGAGTAGAGTCAAAGGATGCTCAGGATTTTCTAGATCGGTGTCAGCGGATTCTTCGCATAGTGGTTATTTTGGACACAAGTGGGGTTGCATTCACTACTTTTCAGCTGAGAAGGGCAGCTTAGAAATGGTGGCAGACTTATGAGTTGAGCAGGCCAGTCGACACAGTGCCACTTACATGGCATGAGTTGTCAGTTATATTCTTAGAAAAGATTGTTCCCCAGACCCGTGACAGGAGCTGCATAGGCATTTGAGCAGCTACGCTAGTAGGTTATGACAGTGACTCAGTATAAGATGAGGTTCACAGATTTGGCTCGTCATGTCGTATGGTTGGTCCCTACTGAGAGGGAGAAGATTGGAGGTTCGTTGATGGCCTCAACTATGGTTTATGTTTTAGCATGGCTTGAGAGGTTGCGACGGATGTTAGGTTTGACCAGGTGGTCGAGATTGCTAAATGTTTGGAGTAGGTTCGTAGGCAGGAGCGTAAGGAGCGCGACGCCAAGAGGCCTCATAGTTCAGATGGTTTCACAGCCCGTCAATTGGAGGCCAATCCCATTATAATAGAGGCCATCCTTCAAGAATTATTTAGGCAACTCACCATGTTCCTCGTGGTTCTTTAGTTAGCCATAGTTCCTGCAGTGCACGCCCTGCTTAGTCATCATTTAGTGCATTGTCGGCACAGAGTTCTTACGTACAACATCTACCAGCTTTCCACGTGTAATTCTTCAGGCTATCAGGGTCAGCAGCCTTACAGGAGGGATTGTTATGAGTGCAGAGACTTGAGTCATCTCAAGAGGGATTTCCCCAAATTGTTGAGCAGGGTCCCACAGCAGAGCTCTCAGCCTATGATGTCAGCAACAGTAGCTACACTACCCGCATAGCCAGCTAGGGGTAGGACTTGGGCAGTTCGAGGCTGCCTTAGAGGGGGAGGTTGATCAGGTGGCGGTCAGTCTCGTTGCTATGCATTTCCAACCAGGAAAGAGGCGGTTTCTTCCGATGTCATGATCACAGGTATTGGTTCAGTGTGCCACAAGGAGGCTTCGTTATTATTTGATCCTAGTTTCACTTATTCATATGTGTCATCATACTTTGATCGTTATTTGGATATGCCCCGTGATTCTTTAGTTATGCATGTTCATGTATCTACACCGGTGGGTGATTATATTATTATGAACCATGTGTATCGGTCGTGTGTGGTGACTATTGGGGGATTAGAGATTAGATTTGATCTTTTACCGCTTAGCATGGTTGATTTTGACGTGATTTTAGGCATGGATTAGTTGTCACCATGTCATGTTATTCTGGATTGCATGCTAAGAACGTGACGTTGGTAATGCCGAGGTTGCCTAGGTCTGATTGGAGAGGTTCCCTAGATTATGTCCATAGAGGGATTTCATATTTAAAGGCTCAACGGGTTGTTGAGAAGGGATGTATGGCATATTTGGCCTTTGTGAGGGATGTTAGTGCTGATATTCCTACCATTAAGTCTGTTCTGATAGTGAGAGACTTCCTAGATGTGTTTCCGCCTGATCTACCAGGCATGCCACCCGTTAGGGATATTAATTTATGTATTGATCTGGTGTGGGCCACTCAGCACATTTCTGTTTCACTGTATCGCATGGAGCCAACAAAATCTAAGGAGTTAAAGGAATGGCTTAAGGAGTTGCTTGATAAGGGCTCCATCAGGCCTAGTGTGTCGCCTTGGGGTGCATCGATTCTATTTGTGAAGAAGAAATATGGTACTATGAGGATGTGTATTGACTACATGCAGCTGAACAAACTTACAATTAAGAACAAGTACCACGATCGCACATTGATGATTTGGGGTTGGGGTATCATCAGTTGAAGATTCGGGATTCAGATATTCTGAAGATGGGCACTATGAGTTTCTTGTGATGTCTTTTGGGATGACCAATGCCCCAATAGCCTTTATGTACCTGATGAACAGTGTATTTCAGCTGTATCTTGATTTTTTCTTCATAGTATTCATTGATTATAATATTGGTGTACTCACGCAGCTAGGAGGATTATGAGTAGCATCTAATACACCCCAAGGAAAACCAATGGCATCTAGGTCATTCACAAGATCTCAAGCCAAGGAACTAAGGGATTTGCACCTCTTCACGAAACATTGGGATATATTGGAAGCATTGGAATACAATAGTGAAAGGCCCTTGAAGGCATACAATGTGTTTAGGGTAGAGGTCTTAGAGGAGCATGGAGACTGTGTAGGCTACGGGGATGAAGTCGTAGCCTACGCCCGCTATGCCCACATGGAAGGCCATGCCTACATGGATGATAATAGGTGCACATGTGTGCCCCCTTGATGACTTGGATGTAGGCATGTGGACCTAGGTCATGCTTGCCAATGATTAGAGACTTGGGTTATAAGATTTCCCATGTGGGCATAGTAGTTAGACCCATTAGAGGTACTTATGTCTTTCTTACCTTATTTGGACCTAGTATAAATAACATATGATGAGGCCATTTCTAGTTTAGCTTGTCTTTGAATATTGAAGAATTGTGAGGAGCATGTGTTTCCAACTTGTTAATTCAAACTCTTGCAAGGTGTATTCACAAAAGGAATTTCTTTCCTCTTGAGGGTAATCCTATAGTTTAGGTATACTAAGTATTGTAATTTGTTGGATAATTGATTATTTCAATTGTTTGACAATTACTTCTTTGTTAGGTCTATTCTCAGTTTCTATCTTGTCTTTAATTTCTTCAATTCCGTAATCAGATTCGTATCATTTGGTATCAGTGCTTGGATTATGGTGTGTTTCCACATAAATTAGCTAAGTATTTGATTTTATCGAAATCCCAAAAAAATCAAAAATCCAAAAAACATTTCTTCATGTTATTGAATTGAATCTTTGATTGGGGTCTGTTCTCTACGTAAAAATACATCAAATTAAGTTGGTTTGAAGTTATTTGAGTGGCTACAAGTGAATTTGTAAAGTTTTCCGTTCCTCAAGTTTATCATGTTCATACGTGGGTTCATGAGAAAAAGTACAATTTGATCCACTTGAGTTGATGTGATTCATGAATTTGATGTTAAAAACTATTGGTCTTGGGTCCTAAGGTGATTCCCAAGTTAAATATGAAGTTTGAAGTCATTCGGGCGTGATTTGGATCAATTTAGAAATTCAAAATCGAGCCAAAAAGTGAAGAAAAGTTGTAGAAACAATTGCATATCTAAAGCACGGAGCCTATACAGCTTCCATAGGCAATTCCGGATGCCACTGTATTGAGGATATTTTGTGCGTAGGCTATGCAAAAATCACCCGTAGGCTACACAGCCTTATGTAGGCTCCATGCGTAGGCTATGCAGCCTTGTGTAGAAGGCTACGCAACTTAATAAAAAAAAGAGGTTTGCATTGTATGATCTGATCCTTTTCCTCTTCCATTTCTTCTACCCTTTTGATTACTCTAATTAGATCACATTAATATTAGTCTGTATTAATTGTTAGTCTAATTTTTGATTGTTATTTCTATTTTGTGCTACCTTCTTTTGTCCTTTTCTCTTTTATTACGTTGTTTAGTTGCTTGTTTCTTGTCCGTTAGCTTGAACCATTCTTTCGTGTCACTCCACTCTGACCCCGAAGTGGAAGATTCTTCTTGTTCAAAATATTCTTGACTAGAGTTGAAGACCAACTTGTGGGAAACCAAGAGTGGTAAAAGGCAAGAACGAGTGAGAATATTTGAGTGAGATAAAAGCCAACAATCTTGAGTGAAACACGAGGGAATTAAGTGACATTGAGCAAGAGCGAAACACTAAGGGAGTGAACATAAGATCTTTGCTTTCACTAACTTGTTTGCTCATTTTGTAGGTATGACGGGACAACTGAAGAGTCTCCCTCCAAAATGGAGTCCTTCATGGAGCAAGTGATGAAATAAATAGGAGAGTTGATCGATGAACTCAAAAAAATTATGCTTTCAGTGAAGCTCAATGAACAAAAGATTGCTATAATTGGGGAGAAACATCTTTTGCAAATTGGAGAGGGGGAAAGTGACTACAAGTACTTCCCCTACTCCACCACCTCCTCATATTAGACGTCAACACCACACCACCATTATACAACAATCGCACCATCAAGCCCAACATGGGGTTCCACAAGAAGATAATCAATACCCCCACGATGAAGCAGAGGTGGAGTATGGAGGGTTTGGTTATGGAAACCAAAGGGGTGAAACAATAGATAACCATAGGGTGTTCCAACATGAACGCATGAACTATAGCCAACCAAGGGTTCAATAGAATTGGCGAAATCGATGCAACAATGGGGGATACTTTGGAAAGAACCAAGAAGATCCGGATAGAGGGTGAAGACCATCACGATCAATCTTCCTCCATTCAAAGGAAGTAATAATCCGGAGGAATACTTGAGTTGGGTTTGTTCAAAGTGAGAATCTTTCGGACGAACCGAGTTTCTAGTACCCAAAGAGTTTGGTATGCCATCACTCAATTTGAAGACGTTGCATTCACTTGGTGGGATTCAAAAGAAAGGAGAAGGATAAGACTTTGCATTCCATTGATCGAGGAATGGGAAGAGTTGATTACTGTTATGGACACAAGATTCAGGCCTGGATACTACAAACAAGAGCTTCTCAAGAGAGTTTACACTTTGAAGCGAGGCAACAAGAGTGTTGGGGAATACCATAATGAATTTGAGCTTGAGGAAAAGGAAAATGGTATGGTGATCCGATTTAAAGCGAGACTTAATAGGAAAATCTCTTCACTAATGAAGCTTCACAAGTATGAGGTTTTGAATGATACCTTCCAAGCGGCAAGTCAATTTGAAAGATACTAGGAGGAAGACAACGCCTACAAGTCAAAGAGGTACAACACTTCATGAAGTAAAGTAAAAGACTCTAGGAAGTCCATCATCCAAGGATGACAAACCAAGGGAGTACAATATGGATGCCAGGACATATTACGACAAAAGCAAACCGAAAGTAGAGTCCAATGAAGGAAGTAACAATGCTAAGCCTCGCTCTTCTACTTCTACTACTAATGTAAAATGTTATAAGTGTCATGGCTATGGTCATGTTATGGTGGAATGTCCCAACTGGATGGCAAATATCACTAGTGCGAGTGGAATCCATTCGGCCAATAGTGGAAATGATGAGGATTCTCACGAGGAGTCTTCTAGTGAAGAGGATCAAGAAGTGTTTGATGGGATAGAAGAAAGACCGAACATGTTAAATTGTGTTGTGAGAAGAATGATGGGTGCGACCGTCAAAATTGATGATCTTGACCAAAGAGAAAACTTGTTCCATGCTAGATGTATAGTTTGGGAATATATTGGATCATTGATTGTGGATAGTGGGAGTTGTACCAATGTTGATACTAGTGTCATGGTTGAGAACTTTGAAGCAGGCTCAACCATACAAGTTGCAATGGTTGAATGAGTGTGCTGAACTCAAGGTGATCAAGCAATCCATGGTCAAATTTAGCATTAGAAAATATGAAGATGAGGTCTTACGTGATGTTGCTCCGATGCAAGCATGTCACATACTTTTGGGAAGACCTTGGCAATATTACCTGGGAGCTATTCGTGATGGTAGAACAAATAGATACTCCTTCTCGTACAAGGAAAAAAATATACTCTTCTTCCATTAACTCCTTCTCAAGTGAATGAAGATTATAAAATCATGAGTAGATTGAGAGAGAAAGAGGAAGGAGAGAATGAGAGAGAAAATAATGAGAGAAGTAAGGGAGTGTCTAATGGCAACTTTAGACATGAAAAAGGAGAGCAAGAGTTGAGTGATGTGAGAAAGTTGCCACAAGAAAAAAGTGCATCGAAAAATGAGGGGAAAAGGGCTAAGACAAAAGAGAAAGTGTGCATTATGATGAAAAGTCAAGGGTATATGAGAGAGCTAGAGGAAGATATGCCTATTGTTTGTATTGTTCACAAAGATTATCTCTTGTGAGCTAGCACTCTAATATCTTTTTTGCCTAGTGTTATTTCTTCTCTTTTGCTAGATTATAAAGATGTGTTCCGGGAAGAGTATCCAAAAGGATTGCCACCTTTGAGGGGAATAGAGCATTAAATTGACTTCATCCCAGGTTCTCAAATTCCAAACAAGGCGGCATATAGAAGTAACCCGAAAGAAACAAAGGAGTTACAAAGGCAAGTGGAGGAATTGCTTGACAAGGGATTGGTGAATGAAAGCTTGAGTCATTGTGCCATTCCGGTCATTCTTGATCCAAAGAAGGATGGCACTTGGAGAATGTGTGTGGATTGCCGTGCAATTAACAAGATCACGGTAAAGTATCGCCACCCTATTCCTCGCTTACATGATATGTTAGATGAGCTTAGTGGTGCATGCATATTTTCTAAAGTTCATTTGAGGAGTGGTTACCATCAAATTAGGATGAAACTAGGGGATGAATGGAAACAACGTTCAAGACTATGTATGGTCCATGTGAAAGGGTCATTGTGACATTTGGTTTGACAAATGCCCCAAGTTCTTTTATGAGACTTATGAATCATGTGCTTAAACCATTCATTAACAAATTTTTTGGTGTCTACTTTTATGATATTTTGGTTTATAGCAAGTCTCTTGATGATTATGTCTATCATTTGGTTCAAATCTTTGATGTGTTGAGACATAAGCAACTATATGCTAATTTTAATAAATGTACTTGTGTTGATAGGGTTGTATTCTTGGTATTTGTGGCAGGTGCTCATGGTGTAGAAGTAGATGAGAGTAGGTTGAGGCAATTAGAAATTGGCCAACGCCTAAGAGCATTAGTGACATTAGGAGTTTCTATGGTCTAGCTGGTTTCAATAGGAGATTTGTTAAGGGTTTTAGTACCATAGCTTGTTCAATTGACCAAGGTGATTAGGAAAGACAAACCCTTCTATTGGGGAGAGAATCAAGAGGAATCTTTTAGGCTTTTGAAGGAGAGAAGCTTAGTTCGCACCTCTTTTGTAACTTCCTAATTTTGACAAGACCATTAAGATTGAATGCGATTTTAGTGGGTTAGGAATAGGAGCCGTACTCACGCAAGACCAAACACTTATACCATACTTTAGTGAGAAACTGAAGGGAGCTAGCTTGAACCATTCCACATATGATAAGGAGTCATTTTCTCTAGTGAGAGCTTTGACCAATTGGCAACACCTATCTTTCGCCTAAGGAGTTTGTGACTAGAACCAAACATGAATCTCTTAAACATATTAACAGCCAAGGTAAGTTTAACAAGAGGCACGCTAAGTGGGTGAAATTCATAGAGACTTTTCCATATGTTATCCACTATAAGCAAGGGAAGGATAATGTGGTAGCTGATGCTTTTTCTATGAGATATTCTTTAATGAACAGCATTACCTCTAGGTTGATGGGTTTTGAGAGTATGAAGGAATGTACACACTAGATGATGACTTTAAGGAAGCCTATGCTAGGTGTGATCAAGTGGAACAATTTAGGAGACCTAGTGAATTGGAGGATGAAAAGTTGATGAGGTTTCATAAGTTTGATGGGTTCTTGTTTAGAGGAAATAGATTGTGTGCGCCTAAGTCATCTTGGAGAGAGTTGTTGGTTAGGGAGGCGCATAATGGAGGTATTATGGGTCAATTTGGAGTAGCAAATACCTTAGACATTTTGAAAGAGAATTTCCATTGGCCTAAGATGAAGCATGATGTAGAGAATATTTGTAGCCAATGCCTCTAGTGTGTAAGTGCTAAATCTAGGACATACCCCCATGGATTGTATACACCTTTTTCCATCTCTAGTGCACCTTGGATAGACATTTCTATGGATTTTGTGCTGGGGTTTCCCCACACTAGAAGGGGTAGAGCTAGCATCTTTGTGGTGGTAGATAGGTTTTGTAAGACAGCAGATTTTATTCCTTGCCACAAAGTGATGATGCTAGTCATGTTGCTACATTGTTTGTTGCGAATGTGCTTACGTTGCATGGTGTACCAAGAACCATAGTGAGCGATAGAGATTCTAGATTCTTGTGTCACGTTTGAAGGCATTTGTGGGGTCGATTGGGTACTCATTTGTTGTTTTCTACTTGTTTTCATCCCCAACGGATGGTCAAACCGAGGTTGTCAGTAGATCGTTAGAGAACATGTTTAGGGCTATAGTGAAAGTAAAGTACACTTCTTGGGAAGAACAATTCCCTTTGGTTGAATTCCCTTATAATGGCCTTTGCATTCTTCTACTTGCATGACCTCCTTTGAGATTATATATGTTTTTAACCCTTTGATTCCTTTGGATTTTGCTCCTTTTTACCAAGATGTTGTTGTTGATTTAGATGCAGAAAAAAGAGATTTGATGCTATGAAAAATATTCATCAAAGGGTCAAGACACAACTTGAGGAGACATATAAACAAGTAGCGAGCAAAACGAACAAAGGAAGGAAGGAAGTGATCCTTCAACCCGGTGATGGGGTGTGGGGTACACTTATGGAAGGATAGATTTCCTAGCAAAAGGAAAGGAAAGCTTATGCCAAGTGGATAAGGCCCTTATCAAGTGTTGGAAAAGATCAATGACAATGGCTACATGATAGACTTGACAAGTAATATCAAGTTCATAATGTTTTCAATATTAGTGACTTGCTTACTTGTGTTGTAGGTGATGATGATGATCTGTATTTGAGGACAAATGCTACTCAAGAAGGGGAGAATGATACACCCCAAGGAACAACAATGGCATCTAGGTCATTCACAAGATCTCAAGCCAAGTAACTAAGGGATTTGCACCTCTTCACCAAGCATTGGGATATCTTGAAAGCATTGGAAGAAAATGGTGGAAGGCCCTTGAAGGCATACAATTTGTTGAGGGTGGAGGTCTTGGAGGAGCATGGAGACCACGTAGGCTATGTGGATGAAGTCGTAACCTATGCCCCCTATGCCCACGTGGAAGGCCATGCCTACGTCAATGGTGATAGGTGCACATGTGTGCCCCCTGATGACTTGGATGCAAGCATGTGGACCTAGGCCATGCTTGCCAATGATTGGAGACTTGGGTTATAAGATTTCCCTTGTGGGCATAGTAGTTAGACCCATTAGGGTACTTGTGTCTTTCTTACCTTATTTGGACCTTGTATAAATAACATATAATGAGTTCACTTCTAGTTTAGCTTGTCTTTAAATATTGAAGAATTATGATGAGCATGTATTTCTAATTTGTTGATTCAAACTCTTGCATGGTGTATTCACAAGAGAAAATCCATTCCTCCTGAGGGTAATCCTATTGTTTAGGTCTACTAAGTATTGGAATTTGTTGGGTAAGTGATTATTTCAATTGTTTGACAATTACTTCGTTGTTGGGTTTATTCTCAATTTCTATCTTATCTTTAATTTCTTCAATTCCGTACTTAGATTCGTATCATCATCTAAGTAATGTACTCCAGAATTTGAGGGAGAAGAAGCTATATGCTAAATTCTTCAAGTGTGAGTTTTGGCTTAATTCGGTGGCGTTCTTGTGCCACGTGGTGTCTAGTGAGGGGATCAAGGTAGATCGGAAGAAGATTAAGGCAGTTTAGAGTTGGCCGAAACCGTCTTCAACTAGAAAGCTTCGGAGCTTCTAAGGTTTGGAAGGTTATTATCACCATTTTGTAGAGGGTTTCTCGTCTATCGCTGCACCTTTGACTAGATTGACCCAGAAGGGTACTCCTTTCAGATGGTCAAAAGAGTGTGAGGTGAGCTTTCAGAAGCTCAAAACATAATTGACTAAGCTCCAATATTGGTGTTTCCTACAGGTTCGGGATCTTACACCGTGTATTATGATACATCGCGTATTGGGCTTGGTGCGGGGTTGATGCAGGACGCTAGAGTGACTGCTTGTGTGTCTAGGCAATTGAAGGTTCATGAGAAGAATTACCTTGTACATTGGTAGCTATTGTTCATGAATTGAAGATTTGGAGGCACTATTTGTACGGTGTTCATTATGAGGTCTATACTGACCATCAAAGTCTCCAGCATCTGTTCCAGAGTTTCGCCCATGAAGGGCGTGATGAGGTTCGGGAAGAAGGGAAAGTTGAGTCCTTGGCACATTGGTCCTTTTGAGCTGCTTGAGAGAGTGGGAGAGGTGGCTTGCAGACGTGCATTGCCACCTAGTCTATCAGGTGTTGACCCAGTGTTTCATGTTTCTGTGCCCGGAAGTATTTTGGGGACCCGTTGCATATTTTGGACTTCGCCACAGTACAACTTGATGGGGATTTGACTTATGATGCGGAGCCGGTGGCCATTTTGGACCGGCATGTTTGGAAGTTGAGGTAAAAAAAATAGCATTAGTGAAAGTTCATTTGAGAGGTCAGTCAATCGAGGAGGCTACTTGGGAGACCGAGCGGAAGATGCGGAGCAGTTATCCACACCTATTTGAAACTCCAGGCTTGATTCTAGACCCGTTCAAGGACGGATGTTTGTTTAAGAGGGGGAGAATATAATGACCCGGCCGGCCGTTTTTTGTATTGTAGCCCTATTCCCCCATTTATTTCTTCTCTTATGTTCATTTATCGTAATGTGACTTGCCGGGGTGTTTGGGATTGGTTCCGGAGGTGTTTCGGAGAGAACTAGGACACTTAGTCTCAAGGTTGGGGGCTTAAGTTGGAAGAGTTGATCGGAGTTTGACTTTTATGTAGACAACTTCGGAATAGAATTTTGATGGTTCCAATAGCTTCGTATGGTGATTTTGGACTCAGGTGTATGTCCGAAATTGAATTTGGAGGTCTGTAGGTTGATTTTGTGCATTTTTGCGAAAGTTGAAGGGTTGCGGTTTAGAAGGTTAAGAAATTTGACCGAGAATTGACATTGTCGATATAGGGTAAGGATTTTAGTTTCGGGAGTTGGAGTATGTTTGTTTTGTCATTTATGACTTATGTGCCAAATTTGAGATTATTCGGAGTTGATTTGATATTGTTCGACATGAGTTTTAGAAGTTAGAAGTTCATTTATTCATTAAATTGATGTGTGATTTGTTGTTTTGGTGTTGTTTGATGTGATTTAAGGCTTTGAGCGAGTTTGTATTGTGTTTAAGTACTTGTTGGTATGCTTGGACGGGGTCCCAGGGGACTCGAGTGTGAGTCGGTTTGAATTCACATTCATTTTGGACTTGGTGTTATTGTTAAAGCTTTATGGTTGCTGGTGTGATCACATCTATGGTGGGCTTGGCTGCAGATGCAGAGCCGCAGGTGCGGCTAAAGGGTCGCAAAAGCGAAGGAGGAAGCTTTAAGGGAAGTCTGCAGATGTGAACCTTACACCACAGGTGCGACAAGGTGTGCACAGGTACAGAAGATGAGCTGGGCAGAGGAGTTCGTAGAAGCGGACAAAGGTTCGCAGATGCGCTATGGTAGATGTGAGTTTTAGTCCGCAGAAACGGAAGGTCGGATTTTGAAGGGAGGAACAGATGCGGCCACTATTCCACATAAGCGGGACAACGATGCGATTAAGTGACTGTAGGTGCGGATTCACTGGAAGAGTTATATTCGAAGCGTTTCATTGTTTCTCATTTTGGGAGTTGTGGAGTTCAGCTAAGGGCAACTTTTGGAGTGCTTTTCACCATAATTAAAGAGGTAAGTGATGATTATTCAATTTTGATGATAGATGTTGATTACCCATTGATTATTATATCTAGTTTATGTGTATTTGAGGTGAAATTTAGGGATTCTACGCTATATTATTAGAGACTGCGATTTGATGATTTGAGAGTCGATTTATGGTTGAAATTGGATTATTTTGGTATGGTTGGACTCGTAATTGAATTGGTGTTCGCAAATTTTAAATTTTGCGGGGTTCCGGGGTACGAGCCCGAAATTGACTTTTTCGATTGACTTTGCATATTTGAGTCAAGACTCTAGCTTTATCATTTGGAATTGTTTCCTATGGCTATTATTAATGGTATTAATTTATTTTTGACTAGATTCGAGCAGCCGGTATTGATACGCGTGGGAAGGGCTTGCTAGAGGAGTGATTTGGCTTGCTTGAGGAATGTATCTTACCTAAACTTGGTTGAGGCACTAGTTGCCTAAATTATTTGTGATAGCTAGGTGCAATGGTTTACATATGTGCGGAGTTTGAGCCCATGTCAAAGCACCTGGGTATTTATCCATGTTTGGAGTAGTGCTTAGATTATGATATGCCTAGAATTGACTGTTAAGATTCGAGCTATAATGTTTCTCATATTTATAATCTTGTTGTAAACTATTTAAGCCATGTTTGAGGTTACATAGAGGCTAATTCCTTGAATAAACTTGATAATTGCTATTTCAGAGATGAAATTGCAGATTTTAGCTATGATAGCACACTTTTCACATGCCTACACTTTAGCATGTCATTTATACCAGTCCAGGAGCATGAGATCTGTTATTCATTCATCATATGAATGTGTCTTGTATATTTGGATTGGATGCCTGTGACCACGCTATGTGGATTTTGGTTTGTGCCTATGATCACGTCGGACGGATTGTGTTGTTATTCCTGTGACCACGCCGAGCGGATTGTTGTTATGCCTGTGACCATGCCTAGCAGGCATCTCGTTGAATTAGCCATGCATGCGTGTGGATGTGGATCCATCCCCCTATGTTACCCGCTCATATTTCTATCTTGATGGTGTATATGCGGATATTGAGAAAAATTGATCAATGGTTTGGTACGCACATGGAAAGGTTGAGGAAAATCTGCCCACTGTTTGTTTTGGATTACTCGATTCATTTGCATATCATCCTTATATGCCGTATCATTTACTGAGTAGAGTACTTGAGTAATTGTGCACATAAAGATAGTTCTCTATATGCTTTATACTTTATCACATTGCTATTCTGTACTTGTTGAATTTATGAAACTGTACAGGTTATAGCTAGTATTATTTATAATTCTTGCTCCTTTTACCTCGCTGAGATTAGTTATGATACTTGTTTAGTACATTCGGTCGGTTGTACTCATTCTACACTCTGCACTTAATTGTGCAGATCCAAGTGTCGGGACCAGTCATCAGTAACGTAGTTGCTTGTTGAGCCGAATATCGTGAGACGGGGCAGAGCTGCTTTCTCATCCGCAATCTCGGTTTATTTTTTCTTATGTATTGTTGTATTTATTTCGGAAAGTATCGTATTTCGTCATTTCAGACTTGTATTTTCGTATTAGTGCTTATGATTTTGTATTTACCAATTCTGGGCAATTTATCATGTATGGGCTTTACTATGCTCTCTTAAGGTTCCAGACTTATGTTATTTCTGTATATTCTAGTATTATGGTTCCTTATTGTTAAGTCCGACTTGTCTAGCAAGTGTGTTAGGCACCATCACAACTGGTTGAGATTTTGGATCATGACAACGGGTCAAGTGGATTCGTAACCACTACGTAAAAGCTAAGGAACTGAATGGCATGGACACACCTAGATAGGCTAGTTGGTTGGCGAGAAAGATTTTTGAGGCTAGGAAGTGGTTGACTACAGGAACTTCTGAGTTGAATTCATATGTTTTTAAGGGGAAGTTTAACGTCGGGAAAGCAAATACCTCATTTCAGCCACAATACCCAAAGACTCCGTAGAAGTCACTGTTAATGGCACAGGGCACAATTCCTAGGCATCAGTTCACTTTATGGATGACAGTTCATCAAAGGCTAGCAACAGTAGATAGGTTAACAAGAAGGGAGATCCAAGTCTCTACTGCTTGTGTTCTCTGTACAACTGATATAGTTGAGACACATAATTACCGATTCTTTGAGTGCATTTACTCTCCGGCAAAAATTTCTATGCTTATTTGGAATTTACAGACAAATTGGACAATGGCAAAGAGAAGCGGATTTTGGCTCTCTACAAGGGTAAATAGCAGGAGTTCTTAATGGACTATGCTAGGATTTTCTTTTGCAGCTGCTATATATCACACTTGGATGGAAAGGAACATTAGAAGATAGTGACAAAACTAGGAAAATTGTATTACTAGCACTGTAAATGGAGAAAAATATCGAATAGGCTGAACAGGTTTCCATATTAATAGGAGTATATGTTGCTATAGCACAGGATGTATAGCACAGGATACTTGGCTATAATTTTTTGGGTATTTTTGTGAGACTCGACTCTAGAGTCCAAAGAGCGGGCGGTTGTTTATAGTTACACTTGGTTATAAAATTTTTATTTTAACCCAAAAATATAATAATAATAATAATAATAATAATAATAATAATAATAATAATAATAATAATAATAATAATAATACGAGCACCAGGAGCCAGGATGAGGAGTTGTAAAATACTATTTCGGCCTTCAAAAGGGAGAGAGTAAATCAAGTACCTTAATATCCTGTTTTATACAAATGTAATCGATCACTCCATAAGACTCTAATAATTTTTTTTTAATTTTAATTTCAGAATTGAATTCGTGTTCCATTATTCTTTTCGGTTTATCTGATACCTTATTGATTTCTGAATGAATTAGTAAGCTATTTCTATCTAATCAAACAAGAATGAATGGGTTAGGTTTAGGATTCATATATAGATTTTTTATTTTTTTAAAATATACCACTAAGCTGGGTGCTTAGTGGTGTTTTTTATTATATATAAAAACCAAAATAAAGTGTCAAAATGTCTCACAAAATGTATGATAGTAAAAAATGAAACTACATGATAATTGGTAGAAAAAGTACTAATTAATGTATAAGTTATCCCATATTTAGCTCTTGTTTGTGTCGATTTGGATGTTAATCACATTGATTCATGTTAATATAATGTGTTTTTATGTGTAGGAATGACTTAAAAGCAATCGGGGACGAAATCGGGGAAGAAACAAGCTAAAACAAGAAGAAAGAAGCAAAAACGGGAACCAGCCCACAGGCCAGCGCCCAGCGCTGCCTGTGGCGCTGGAACCAGTGAAGAGAAGAAGCTTGCTGCCTCCAGTCCCCTGGACAGCGCCCAGCGCCCCCCAGGGGACTGATTTCGGGAATTGTCTCCTACTTTGTCTAGAAGACCCCTAAACCGACCCAAAACCTTCCCAACTCCTATATAAACATCCCTAAACCCATTTTGAAGGAGAAGAACGTGATTTTGGAGCAAAAAGAGGCCTAGGAACATCAAAAACACCAACAATTTCGTAGTTCATCAATTCAATCTAGTATCTTTATTTAGTTTTTCATCCTTAGTTATTTTTTTTTTGTTGAACATGAGTGGCTAATCACCCCTTGTTCTGGGATTGTGATTAGCCATGAATATTGTGTTTCTAACTTGATGATTTCGTTTTAATAGTTAATGTGGATAAGATTGTTTCTTCAAGTCTATGTTTAATTGCTTAATTGCCTTGGCCATCAATTAAGTTCTATCAATTATCTATGCTATGTTTGAGAAAACTAAGTTTAGATTAGAATAAGAATTGAAGAAAGCATGTTCTTAACTTTGTTAAAAAGAGCGGATTCGTGGTTAGGATAGGAATATACTTAATCACCATGCTTAATTAGATAATCGTGTTCTTCATGCATTCTTGCTAGATTAATTCCATAGGAATATAGGCATTAATCTTGTTAGGAATAGGCGAATAGTACTTCGGAAGAAGACTATGAGTATCATTATCGATTAATTAGCAATCTTACATTAACTATATGAACGATAAGTCAATTAGAACGCAATAGGATTGGGAACATAATCACAACCCTGGAATCTTTGTTTTATTGATTACAAAATACATCTTTGTTCCTTGCAATTCCTAGATTTAAATTAGAATTACAATTTAGACTAAGTTATATACTAAAC